>JAODAL010009340.1:0-111485 GCA_025379985.1 Phyllomedusa bahiana
GCCACCTGTCCCCTATCCCTACATTTCCCCCCCAATGCGGGCATTACAAATACCGGTGTGTGAGTTTCTTTTGGGGGGGGGAAAAACACTAAGCGACCACCCCTTCTGACTTACTCAAAGGTGAGTCATCGGGCCCACCCCCCGGCCCTTCTAAGGGTGTCAGTATCAAAAAAAAAATTTTTTAACCTAACCATTTTCACATCAATAAAGTATATAAACTTTTTTCAGCCCATAGTGAGTCCAATTTATTAAAAAAAAAAAGGAACCGGACAACCATTTCAACATCAATGAAATTATTCGAATTTTGCTCTTTGACCTGTTGGATAAGATCTCCCGGTCTCCTGTGCTCGGAATCTCAGAGGTTTCATAGGTGACTGTTCCAAATATTGTTACACGTCATCAATCATGTCCTGTGACATTTTCAGGTGCCTCCACCATGAGAAGGGCTCAATGATCCGAGCATTACCAGTTTCCTCACCATCTTCTGAAAAACTCTCTGTGAGGGGACTTCACCAGCACCAGATTTTTTCCTAAATTTACCCTTAAAGGAATTGGTGACCCAATAGTCTTGCACTATGCCAAGCTACGCTGCTCTATACTGTCCACCGCCATCCTGATGAGAAGTCAGGCAAATTGAGGGGTGCGGGGTCGAACCGGAAACGCAAACAGGGTTTAAAATTTTTGGGAGGCTCCCCTTTTGTCTCCAACACTTTAGCCTCCTGGATTGTTGGAAGCTCCATATAATGATGAGCACAGTGCACATTGTCCAGATTGCTTCATCTTCGTGAGAACCATGACAGAATATTCATGGCCTCTTTTGAGTGACTCTCACCGTATGCACTGTGTTCTACTCATGGACCACCAATGGATCACCTGTAGACTTCTATTAGGAAATACAGTATATCTTAAAGTGGTTCCAAGTCTTCTAGTTGATAAACCCAAAGGGGAAACAAAAAGTAAAAAACCTAAAACTAAATACCAAAAAAAGTTTTTTTTTTCTCAAAAACAAGCAAAATAATAAAAATCTGTTGATTATCAGAGAAATGATGTCAGAGACGTGAAAATAATTCATTTCTTGCCGCTTGTCTTAAAGCCCGGCACCATCTCCGACTTTGGCTCTTCGTGGAGGAGGGCAAAGGTTACGGGTTCGGTAACGTAATAACTATGGAATTAACCCGTTCCAAAACTAATCCCACCAGGGGAATAAAAAGATACATTCCTCAGCTCTTGGCGTCAATGTAATGGGACTCATGATGGAATGATGGAAAATTACTGAGCAGGGTTTGGTTGATATCCAGCATTAGCTTGTGTTATTGACATAACAGTCCCAGAGGATCGGAGGAACTGGTACAAATTAAAAGACACAATTTATGTTTCTCACTGTTTTTTTTTTTATGTGTTCACAAAGAGTAAAAGAATGGGGGCAGCGATGCCCTGACGGGGCATGCCCGGGGTTTTTTTGATCCCAGGGGGAAACTAAAAAGCTACTTTGCATTGACCAAGGTATTTAGATGCAGGACTTGGGCAATTCTTTTGCCTGGGTGGAGGAAAACTGGGTGGACATCTAGAGTTTTGACCCACCCCAGCCAGAGTATGAAGACGCTCAAACACTACTTAATTTTTGAGCCTTTTAGCAAGTCCAGATGCCTGTTCCTGCTCACAGCAGATATTATTTTTTGTCTGATGGTAGAACCCGGAAGTAGCATTTACTGCTTTTCAGTGCTTCTGGTATCAATTATATAGGCGTCTCCACAATCCAAAAATGAGTCACTACAACATCAGGTTACAGTTCACCAAGCCAGACACTCTGCTTAACTCCCATTTTTTGAAGATTCTTAACATGTTCCTCGAGAGCATACATTTGGGAACAGTAAAGGTGCCCTCATTCACATGAGATGGTCATCATAAGACAATGGTCATGGAAAGGGGCTCTTATCACGTTACTTATTTTGTGGCCTACCTCAAACCTTGATCTAGCTTGGAGGAAGAGCCGTTTTTAAGAAAATAAAGCCCTGGACTATCAGAGTAGTCCCACCTTCCATACATACCATGTTATACAACTGTTTCACCATATAATACCCATCCAAAGAATACTGTAGTGTAGTTGCAAACCTGAAGCCGGCAATTCACCTGTCTACCAGTAGATGTCACCAGAATAACGGGGAAGGGAGGAGGAAGGGGAAAAAACCTGGGAATTTGCGGGAGAGGATTCAGTCCTGTGGTGGTTGGTAAAGAAACAGGAGAGGTTAGGAGGGTTGGGAGATCTCCTGTTAATAAAGGGGCTGATAAGATGGGCTGACTCTTCGGTTACCTCTCAGTGGTGTAGAGCTGAGGTTAGGTAGTGCCAGAATCAAGCAGACTTTACAAGGACATGCGAAGATGACATGTGGACAGAGAGGGAGACTCCTGTGCCAAAGGCTTGCAACTGAGGAACATATCAAAGATTATTTAGGGGTCTCCACAATGTATAAAACAAGTCACTGCAACATTGGGTTGTAGATCATAGAGCTAGAGATTCTGCTTATCTCCTGGTTGATTAAAGGTTCCTCGTGTTAAAACTTAATATGTTCCTTAGAGCAGACATCTAGGGACAATGAGGTTACCCTTGTTCACACTAGATGATCATGATATGATACTTATCCTGGAAAGGGACTCTCACAACGTTATGTGTTTAGTGTTCCACCTCAAACCTTGATCTATTTCAGGGGAGGAGCATGTTTTTGAAGAAAATGGAGTTTTGTACAAATCAGAGTAGTCCCACCTTCCTATTTAATATTTTAGAAAATTTTTCCACCACATAATACCCATCCAAAGAATACTGTTGTATGGCTGTGAAGCTTGAGCTGGCAATTCACTTGTCCACCAGTAGATGTTACTAGAACATTGAGGAAGATAGTAGGGGGGGGGGGGAAGCCTGGGAAATTGCAGGGGAGGAGTCAGTTGAGTGGTGGTTGGGAATTGCTGGGGGCTGGAGTATTACAACAGGGAGAGAGCCTGACAGTTGCTGACGAGCATGGTTAAATGGCTTAATTGGTTCCAGCCAATGTGTTCCGTTGTCAATTATTTAGGGGTCTCCACAATATAAAAATTAGTCACTAGAACATTGGGTTGTAGTTCATGAAGCCAGAGACTCTGCTTATCTGCCTGTTGATTGAAGGTTTCTCGAGAGGAGACATTGGGGTATACTCATTCACATAATTTGGTCATGATATGATACCTGTACTGGAAAGAGTCTTCCCACAAGTTGCTTATTTTGTGGTCCAGCTCAAACCATGATCTGGAAGAGCCAGTTTTCAAGAAAGTGAAGCCCTAGGCACACCTCTTCTACTTGCCATTTAGAAAACTGTTCCACTACATACTACGCATTGATGTAATACTGTGGTTTAGTTCACACATACTATAGAGTCTGGATTTCTAAATACTATTACTATATACAGCTAAGTAATACTAGGCAGCTTGAGATAGTGGAGCATGCTCCTGAGACTTCTATGTCTAAAGGTCCCTTAGGAAATTGCCCCGTTGCTGCCCTTGCCCAGAGATCAGACATGGATATAAAATAAACACAAAGATGACACTCCGAATGGGAAGGATTGGCAGGGCCTCCTGCCTGGAACGTTCATTGTCCTGCAGAAAGAATTGTCATCTGATTGACAAAAAAAAATCTCGATTGCACAATTAGCATCAACCACATTCTTGAAACGTGTACACTATATTTCATGAGAAATTAAAAATTGGAGGAAAAAGAAACATCTTAAGCTGTCAGGGCATGCCGAGGGCCGGGGAGTAAAAACAACAGATAAAAATCCCAATGGTTCCCAACATTTATGGCTAAAGGTTCAAACTTGGACGGCCACAGGGGATAGGGAAATACCCTGGTAGGCATCTGCACATGGTGGGCTCCATTCATGGAGAAATACAGAGTGTCATAAAGCAAGAGGCAAAGTGCAAGAGTCGAGTGCAATACATGCAGTCTTATACAATAGGTGTAGGAAGGGTCCCATGAATTAACTCCATTAATTGGCCCAACAATCAACTCTACTGGTAGCACAAAGAATTAGAATTACTAGTGGGCCCCAAGAATCAACTCTACTGGTTTGCCCCAAGAATTAGATTTGTTGGTGTGCCCAAAGCACCCCCTTCCTACACTGAATGGCCTACTTGGTTTCATGCAAACTGTTCCGGTGTCAATTTTTTAGGGGTCTCTACAATCCAAAAAACAAGTCACAACAACATTGGGTTGTACATCACCAAGTCACAGACTCTTATCTCTCTGTTGATTAAAGTTTCTTCATGTTAAAACCTAATATGTTCCCGAGAGCAGACATCTGGGGACATGAGGTTGTCCTCTATAACGTTCGATGGTCATGATAGACCCTTGCATAAGCAACTTAAAAGTGATGGAAAAGGAAGACCTGCAGCTGTCAGGGTATGCCTGTGCCTGGAGTATAACTAGAGGTGGAGAGGACCGGAGGGGCTAAATGGCCCACTTGGTTTCACTCAATTCATGACATGCAGAAATGTTTGCCTGTGACCTCTATAATTAGTATGGCGGGATCATATACCGTACCTATTATTTTGACACGACTTTGGACCATACCTTTCTGTGATTCCAATTGTTCCAATTTCTCTCCATATCCTACTTGTCAGACACCACTTAGCTGGTGTTCTCTGTTTGTGTCATTTTTTATTGGGGTGGAGCAGCTTTTGGCGTTCACGATTTAATAGGCGAAAATAAAAGACGTTAGTCATGTTTTTCAGATCCTAGAACTTGTGAAAGATCGGGAGAAGAGCCAGCTGGATCCCAAAACTGGGCCATTCCCTGCCTGCTGCCGATGCTTGCACCATCAAAACACATGCGGGCTCTGTTTAATTACAGATTAATTTCATCCAAATATATCAGAAAAATATCATCTATTTTATTTATAATCCAAAATTACATCTTTCCCCTAATCTCCTTTTTCGCCCCAAAAATTCCGGGGGTTTTTAAAATTTTTAAAAAAACTTGTTTACAACATTTTTTAACCCCTTCCCAACTATCATATTATCTATCTCTTCCTCCTTCTTCTTCTTAATTTATTTCTTACAACTCAACAAACCAAATTTGTTATTGTCCACCTCCATCTCATTTAACCCTCTCTTACCAGACCTTTTACCAAAGTCCATTAACGCCTTGGGGATCCACCAATTATTGGTTTCTCATTTTCATTTTCCCCACCCTGTCTTTCAAGAGTAACTTTTTTTATTTATTTATTTATTTATTTACTTATTTTAACGTTATTTTTATTAGCGTTTTCAAAATAATAAGTACTAACAAACAATACCCCCCAACGTGGGGGAACAAAAAAGGTAGATCAGGAGAGGGGGAAGGAATGGGAGGGGAATTTTTGGGGAAAGGGGGTGATATAAGGAGATTAGATATATAATATATCCCATTTGTAAATATGCAAATTTGAACAAAAAAGGAAAAAAACTACAATTTATAGCTAAAATAACACCATCCCGGAAAAAATAAAAGCAAGCCAAAACAGATAAGAGGCCGATGATGTCGGGAAAAAGGGAAAAGTTTTTTTTTCATAAAATCTAATTTTACTCCGAGAAGGGCCTGGAAAAACCCAAAGGGAGAGAAAAAAAAAAGGTGGGGGGAGAGGGGGAAGGGGAGGAGATATCCAGGGGACTTTTTTTATTTTTATGTTGACATTGCCGTATGGTGGTTTGTTTTCTTGCAGAATAAGGTCTTTAAAAAAAAAAAAAAAACTCTGTCATACGGTCATAATAATATGGCTCTTCAATTTTTTTCAGCCCCGCTTTCCAAGAGCCATCATTTGTTTCCTGTAGGAAAACTCTTTTTTTTTTTTTTTTTTTTTTATTGCTGAATAGATTGTATTTTTAATACAATAATGCAACTAAAAAATTTAATTTGTTTTCTACAACCCACAAATCTTGCTGGAGCCTTGAGAGTATATAATAGTGAGACCATTCTTATACAATTATTAAAATCTTTCAAACAAACTTTTTGATGCGCACTAAAAACTTTTAGGGATCCCAATAGTCTTGGGGGGAGTCCCCCACATTGATTTCTTTAAACTGGGTAATAAAAACAAAATTCCTTTGGGTTATTTATCGGGAAACCTCCCCACTTTAAAGAAAATCAGCGTGGAAACTTTAAAGTAAAAGGTTGTTGCTTTTTTGGGAAACGGTTTGTGCACCTCACTTTACCCGTACCAGGGGCACGAAACGCGTTTTTCCATAAAGCAACAACCTTTTAAAATTTAAAAGGTCCAGCCTGATTCTTCTCTGTGACGAAAGGGGGTTTACCCCATGAATGACCCCACGGAAAAGTTTTGATTTTTGCTCCGGGTTTTCCAAGCGGGAAACGGATTGCCCCCAGCCAAAGCTGCAGCGGACCCAAACCCATTCTTTTTTTGAAGTCCAGGGGTGTTTTCCTCGCAACTCCCAAAGTTTTGTGTATTTGGGTTTTTAAAAACAATCTTATTGTGGGGAATCAATTGATTGCACTAGGGTGCACTGTCTTTTGTCTCCCCCTCCCTATCTTCTCTTGTTTAAACATGATATATAGAAATGACGATGATTGCACAATCACAGAATACCGCTAATCTCCCAGCAGCTAGGTATAGGACCCAAAAAAATACCAATCACAGAAAAACCCCAAAAAGGGCCTACTCTAAAAAAATTTAAACCCTTTATTTTTTATTTTCTAAAAACACTTACCATACCGCTTATGATTATTCTCCTATAAACTATACTATATATCTAATAATCCTCTTTCAAAATAGA
Organism: Phyllomedusa bahiana; assembly: GCA_025379985.1. Taxonomy (NCBI): domain Eukaryota; kingdom Metazoa; phylum Chordata; class Amphibia; order Anura; family Hylidae; genus Phyllomedusa; species Phyllomedusa bahiana. The sequence continues at coordinate 6,796 of JAODAL010009340.1, forward strand.
AGCCAAACAACATACCATAAATACCCTATTCTGACACCTAGGTGTAAGGGACGGAGTAATCGCCCCGAAAGGGGCGGCCCCGTATAATCCAAGGCTCACCCTATCCACACCTTATATCACCCCTATATCAGGGAGCTATTATAATATATAAACACACCTAAATGTATCTGCGTGATCTAATACGCTAATTATGCTGTGGTATTGAATAGTAGTCTTTTAATTTGTTTATGCTCCTCATATTTTTGTACGTCTATTTAAGGATACATTTAGGTGTGTTTATATATTATCATAGCTCCCTGATATAGGGGTGATATAACATGTGGATAGGGCGAGCCTTGGATTATACGGGCCGCCCCTTTCGGGGTGATTACTCCGTCCCTTACACCTAGGTGTCAGAATAGGGTATTTATGGTATGTTGTTTGGCTTCTATTTTGAAAGAGGAGTATTAGATATATAGTATAGTTTATAGGAGAAAAATCATAAGAGGTATGGTAAGTGTTTTTAGTAAATAAATAATAAAAGTTATATTTTAGAGTAAGGTCCCTTTGGGTCTTTTCTGTGATTGCGAAATGATGATGATTACCAAATACATTGCTGTTCTGCTTTTGTTTTGTTTAGTTGATAAATGAGATTTTAGCTTTTGCTAGTGTATACAGGTTCCTCTAGATTATCGACCACCTCTCATGCTCTGATTGCTCCAAGCAGCCCTCTCCAACCATGATGACTGTGTGTCCTATCTGTAGCACTGGAGCTATTTTATCTAAATTTATGACAAGTTTTACCCCTTTACAGCTCTGTAGACTTGTGCACTACATTGTATTAACTTCCTGCACTCATGTCACTGAAGCTAGGAATAGCAGAGCTGATATGCCGATCACTGCTATAGAACCACCCACAGTTTGACCAGGAAATGTGAGTTTGAAACTGCCTGTGGCTCTGTAAAACATCATGGCTTATGGGAAAAGATCTGGAACTCTTAAGTGCCCTCTATTGGATGTAGCATTCCTCATAGGATCCCAAAGGGAGGATACCCGAAAGATGCTTAAAGGCAAAACCAGTGCCAGAACAAGACATTTTGGCACCCTAGACAAATAAGGCAAATGCCCACCCCCATTGAGAAAAATATTAATCATTGGCACTGACCTGACGCACAGTTGCGCTTGCCCCATATAGATGAAATGAAAAAACCCCACAGTTTTTGGAGTAGCGGTATAAATGACCGCAGTCAGTAGAATTCAGGTGGAGTTTTTAAAAATGTTTTATGTGCTTGTTAGCAGCATCTAAGTAGTTTTATGGCCAGGACAGAAGTTAGCTCCAGTCCCGGCCGCTAAAAAGCAGATGCTGTAACAAATGCCCGGTACCTCCTGTGTATGGTTTAGGCTCAGCTCCTGAGTACAATCCATATAACTTTGCACCCCCTTACTGACAGGCAGAGATAGGCGCCTCAGGGGGTCACCTACCTCTGCCAACTTGGCAAAATTCTGGGTCGGGCTGAAGTGTTCCACGTGGACTTTATGATGTTTCATTTTTTACAGTGTTATTTGTGAGTTTATTAATAGTAAGATTTAAGAATCCAGATCATCTTTGCTGTCTTTGCTTTCTACTTTCTTGCCAGTTATTAAAGGGGTTGTTTCACTACATCAATTGCTCTTAACTCCATCCTGTTTTCTCGGTTTCATTTTTTTATTTCGGGGGCATGTTTACTGGCTTTACTGACTACTTCTGCCTTGCAGTGATGAGCTACTGAGGACACCAGGTCTGTAGCTATAGCAACCAGTGCTGGCAGCCTACCAGGAGAGATCAAACAGGTCTGTAGCTATAGCAACCAGTGCTGGTAGCCTATCAGGAGATATCAAACAGGTCTGTAGATATATCGACCTGAGGAGCTGATGCAGCCCATACAAGAGGGGATATCTAGGACACTGTTAATGGACATATATTGCAAAGTGACTTGTTTTGGAAAATCTTTAACAATAAAAACAGCAATCCTTGTAGCGAGACAACCCCTTATAGAGAATATTGATCTGGATGTGGTAATATGTATATAGCTAAGGTCTGACACTACGTCAGAGGTGAAACCGGAGCTATTTTACAACAGACATCAATGGCGCCCAACGGGCTGTCATTCTTGGCGGAATCTGTAATGAAAGTTCCAAATGGAACCTCTGACCCATATGTGAACCAGGCCTCGTTGAAATATTTACCTTTGGGCCTTTTTAAAACACTATTGGTGTTACAATTACGATTTTTTTTTTTTTCAATTTGTACATTTTTTCATGGTGCTATTCATTAAAATAAATTCTTTGTCGGATAAAATTGGAAAAAAAAAATTTAATTACCCAAATTTTTTAGTTGAGACAGGCTTGTTTTGTGGTTTAAATAACATGTTATTTTCAGGGATACTAAATTTACATAGATTTTGTTATGTTTTACTATTTTCTAAAAATAAAAAAATATTTTAGATTTTAGATTTTTATTGCTGTTGGGCCTGTGTATGCCACCTTTTTTTGGCGTGAGCTGTACTTTCTAACAGTTCCAATTTGTTGCAAATGCAACTTATTGATCACTTTTAATTTTTTTTCAGGGTAGGGGCCAGAGAACAAAAAAACTTGCAATCTTGATATGTTAATATTTTTATTGTTCTTTTTTTTTTTACATGATAAATGAAAAATGCTTTGTTTTTGTTTTTTTTTATAGGTGTTAGTTCCACTATCTCAGGGTGTAATAGGAGTACAACCATGGCAGACCTGGGGGACTTCATTAGGCCACCACTTGCCATGGCAATGAAACAGCACCCTATAATTGCATCACATAGGTGGGGGGCACTACCCCTCTTTTTATTGGCTTGATGCTGCAGTCACAGCTCATGAGACTGCTCCATACACCCTTGATGGCGCCATAACAGTTGCATCATGGGTCGTCAACAGCTTAATGGCTTTTGACTTTCTTTGGCATAACATTAAATTCTGCCTTGTCCTTCAAACCTCACAAACACATCCATGATACCTCCAGCTGTCACCACCTCAACATTTCTCTAGACTGCCCTCATCATATTGCACCTAATACTTCAGCCTCCCCTACATCTCCACAACCCAGTTAATCCACCTCTGCCCTTGTTCCTCCAAGACCTCTTCTCTCCACTGTCTTCTCTATTTATAGCATAGAGAATACCATTTTATTACAGTGTAGACCTATGGTAATAAGGAGTCCACAGAATATCCCTGTATACTCTTCAGCCCTAGTATCACTGATACCACACATCCCCACACGTTATCTTCAGTCCACAACCCAATCCCCTGATTCCACCACACTCATTATCTTCTGTCTACAACCTCTATACTCAGAAACCTACAAAGCTACAATTACTGCTCAATGGCTGGAAATTACACTAAATCCAAGCAGCAGGCGTCTCTGGCCCATATGCTGCATGGGAAAGATATAGCAGGTGCCGGTTATTAATGAGCAAATGCTCCAGATACCAGTTCACACCCGCATGCAAAAAGCCACAGTATAACACATAGGGAGACTGCACAAATGCAACAATACCAATGAAATTGCATATAGATAAGGCGATACAAGGGGTAACTCCATTCATACAGGTACACCATGCTGGGTTACAGCCAATATCGCCCATAATATTCAAATGGGCAGGCTGCCCAGCACTTAAAGGATGTCCTGCACAAAATACTTGTACCCTGAGCTTCCCAGTGTTTTAGGGCAATATACTCAGCCTCCAAAAGGTATTGCCTGAATTATTTGCTCTTCTACTTCTTCCCCACTAGTAATCTCCAGTTCACATTTTGCCACCTATATATATCTTTAGCCTCATTTCCTGATGTATCCACACACATTATCTTCTCTATTACCTCAATGCATTTCTATCCTGATCCCCTGAAACCTCTATGTATGTAGTCTCTAGTCTACAACCTGTCTCCTCCATACACTTCCACCCTAACTTCCATATATTTTAGCCCATGGAATCTCCAGTCTGCAACTTGTCTCCTCCATACACCTCTACCCTAACTTCCATATACCTTAGCCCATGGAATCTCCAGTCTGCAACCTGTCTCCTCCATACAACTCTACCCTAACTTCCATATATCTTAGCCCATGGAATCTCCTGTCTGCAACCTGTCTCCTCCATACACCTCTACCCTAACTTCCAGATAGCTTAGCCCATGGAATCTCCAGTCTGCAACCTGTCTCCTCCATACACTTCTACACTAACTTCCAGATAGCTTAGCCCATGGAATCTCCAGTCTGCAACCTGTCTCCTCCATAAACCTCTGGCCTAACCTTCCTTTACAACCCCACATGTAATCTACAGTCCACAACCTGTCTTCTTTATAAATCTATGGCCTAATCTTCCTTTACAACCCACATGTAATCTACAGTCCACAACCTGTCTTCTTTATAAATCTATCCCATCCCAAATCTCCCTGTATTTTACCATCTCACCCAATTTGCTAATATTTCCAGTCCACAACCTGTCTGTTCTATAAACTTCTACCCAAATCTGATAATACCTCCTCGCATGTAGTTTCTAGTCCACAACCTGTCTGTCCTATAAACCTCTACCCTAATTTCCAGATATTTTAGCCCATGGAGTCTCCAGTCTACAAACCATCTCTTCCATAAACCTCCTGATACCTCCACCCATGTGACCTCTAGTCTATAACCTCCTGTCCTAATTTTCCACTACCTCCCCAAAATAATCTCATTCAAAATAATCCATTCACATCATGCCCCCCTCCAAACCTCTCTGACCTAAACTTCTGGTGCCTCTACTAACATAATCTCTGGTCCCTGCAAGACTTTTTTTTCTTGTCATCTCATGTCGGCTCTTTACAGGTATCTCAGTGTTATAATACAATTAGTACATTTAGATTTTTGGTGGTTCCGAGTAGGGATGAGCGATTATAATCGACAAAGTTGAAATCGGCACGGTTTTTATGTTAATCGGATTTTTCCGATCACGCGATAATTTAGGTGAGAATCTGCGCATAATCTATTAATATCGCGCCATTTTCGGCGCCTCCTGTCATTTTGGCGGCCAGCAAATCAGCTTAGAGCATAGAGCAGGGTGAGCTGGGTGTGCGACGTCATGACTGGGATGTGTATGGTTGTGATTGGCTGGAAAAATCACATGACCTCGTTTTACATAGAACAGCCCTTCCTGTTCAGCCTCAGTGTGTGTCTGTGTATCATAAGAGCAGGACGTGTGCTAGGTCTCTCTCAATACAGCTCAGCTCAGTGACACAGTTCTCTTTATTCATACAGACAACTATGCTTTTAGCTGTAAACATTAGAACATAGGTAGATTAGAGCATTTCAGTTCGTAGTTAGTTAGGCTGAGACTTTTAAAGAAGCATCTAGCGCTGTACAGCTGCAGGGTGAGGGGGGGGGGGGTGCGTGCGAACACAGACAAACAGGCAGGCAGGCTTTTGAAAGGAGAGTGTATATTGTGCAGCCCAGACTTTTGTTTAACAATTTTTGGCCAGCACACCTCGCACCTGAGGTGAAATAGTACCTTTTATTTATTGCAGCCCGGTTTTGTTCAAAGACCCACCTTGTACTTACATTAGGATACAGAAAGTATCTAGTAATTGCTGTTGTATTTCATAGGTGCAAAAACCACCTATTATTATCAGTACACAATTTAATTAGTTGTTTTTCACTTTGGCGCAGCCCAGTTTTGTTCAAATGCCCACCTTGTACTTACATTAGGATACAGAAATTTGCTAGTAATTGCTGTTGTACTTCATAGGTGCAAAAAACACCTATTATTATCCGTACATAATTTAATTAAGTGTTTTTCACTTTGGCGCAGGCCATTTTTGTTCAAAGACCCACCTTGTACTTACATTAGGATACAGAAATTTGCTAGTAATTGCTGTTGTATTTCATAGGTGCAAAAACCACCTTTTATTATCCGTACACAATTTAATTATGTGTTTTTCACTTTGGCGCAGGCCATTTTTGTTCAAAGACCCACCTTGTACTTACATTAGGATACAGAAATTTGCTAGTAATTTCTGTTGTATTTCATTGGTGCAAAAAACAACTTTTATTATCCGTATAACATTTAAATAGCTGTATTGCACTTTGTTTCGCCATAGTTTTTTTCAAATAGCCACCTTCTACTTAAACTTGGATACAGAAATTTCTTAGTTACTGTCGGTGTATTTCATTGGTGCAAAAACCACCGTTTGCTATCCGTATAACTTTTAAATAGCTGTATTGCACGTTTTGTCGCCCTAGTTTTTTTTCAAATAGCCACATTGTACGACAATTCTGAAAAATTTTCTAGCAACTGTGAATCTCAGTTTGGCGCAGATAGCGCACTTGTTTGATATTTTGTTGAAAACTATCAATTCCTAGTCCTACTGGGCAGTTGTAAATCCCTGGGACTGAAGGAAGAACACTGTTGATTTTGTCTTACGGTTCTTCCACCAGACCTCATTTCACAGGTATTCGATAGAAACCTTTCAGTTTCTTATCCTAGTTGGCTGTAGGAAATTAGAGGGATTTAAAAAATAGCTGTGATTTGCCATCTTTCAATAAGAGACTGTCAAAAACTCTTCCATACCTTCTTAAATTTTTATCTTTCTGAACATGGAGCGAAATGCAGGTGGTAAGCGAGCAAAAAGGGGGGTAGGACATGGAGGTAGAGGTACGAGAGAAGGTGCTCCTTCCAGTGCTGGCGACAACACGCATGCCAGCGGATCGTCGGTTGCAGGACCGTCAGGCCTGTCATTGCTGGGTCAGGGCCAATCTGTTCGTCAGTGGTTAATACAACCTGCATCCAGCAGTCTTACCTCCTCGTCCTCGCAGTCACGGCCACAAATGTCGTCATCATCATCGTCAGCATCCGTCCAACATGACGCGAAGGCAGCCCAAATGTCAACTCTTGTACCCACCACTGTGGATAATCCATTTTCTGAAGACTTCTTTGATGACAAAATGCGGTTGGGGTCAGAAGGCATGTTAAAAGATCAAGAGGCCAAAGAGGATGATTTTGTCTGCTCTGACGCCCAGTTACTGATGCCATCAGAGGAGGAGATGGAAGCCGGTCATTCGGCAAAAATCCTGGGCGGTCGGCAATGTCTTGCAGTGCCTCTTTGGTCTTTTCAGCAGAATTTGCTTGCGAGCGCTTCATCACTGGACGAGGAGGAAGACGATGGGGTAGTGTCAATACGGGTCACGCCTCAAAAAGGGAGATGGCGGTTGCACAAGTCCGCTGAGATGATTCCGCCAGCCACGATCAGCGGAAACACCGCTCCTCACTTATCGCCGTCGAAAAGGTCCAGCACCTCTCAAGCCTGGGCCTTTTTCGAGCAAGCCTCTGATTCACCCAGCAATGTCATATGCCGCCTTTGCCGTAAACGCATAAGTAGAGGCAAGAACCTTAGGTGTTTAACCACCACCAACATGTCTAGTCACATGCAGCAAATGCATGAGTTGAAATGGAGGGAACACTTGGCCAAAAAAGGCCACACCGATGCCGGGCTTCCAACCACTGTCACACCCTCTGTCTCCGCCTCCTCCACCACCACCAAGCGTTCCTCAGCTGCCCATGTCTCTCAGAGTCATGATCAGGGATCAGCCTCTGCTTCAGCCTCCACCGTCGCCCGAGTACCACCAGCACCACCAGAGACCCATCCTACCCCTTCTCCTTCCACCAGTTTGACGACCTGCACGCCATACAGCGGCCAGTCTAGCAGCCAGCCTTCTGTCTTCCAGGTTTGGGAGCAGAAGAAACACTTTAACCCAAACCATCCCAAAGCCAAAAGCCTGAATGTCGGCATTGCCAGGCTTTTGGCCTTGGAAATGTTGCCTTTCCGTCTGGTGGACACAGATGGGTTCTGCCACGTCATGGCCCTTGCCTGCCCCCAATACCAGATGCCGAGCAGGCATTTCTTTGCCAGAAAAGCCGTCCCTGCCCTGGCCAGCCACGTGTCATCTAAAATTTCAAGCGCGTTGTCTGCATCTGTGTCCGGAAAAGTCCATCTGACCACCGACACATGGACTAGTAAGCACGGCCAAGGCTGCTATATCTCTGTGACAGCTCACTGGGTGAGCTGGGTGGATGTCTCTGGGGGTGACGGTGGCTCTCAGGCTCGGCGCACGCTCTTCAAAACCGCAGGGATGGTGCAGGGCTCTTTCCCCCAAGGTCCTCTGGTGGCATCACGTGCCCAGAGAAACCAGGCCGTGTTGAAATTAGTCAATGTCCAGTTCAACTAAAATGGTAGTTCAAAGACTCCTTTTTCCGGCACTTTTTAATCTGGGGGTCATGCAGGTTCGGGGCTCATGCTGTGGCCCAGGACATGTATAATCAATGTCCAGTTCAAGTAAAATGAAGGTTCAAATAATACGCACCCTGTGGAACCACACAGGTCATGCATCCCTATGGGAATATGACTAGATGGGACACACATGGTTTGTAATACTTTATCAGCTGCAGCCGTGGCCTACAGCAGAGATAGGAGGTCAGTGTAGAGCTCTGGGTAGACTCTATAGGGCCACATGTATGAAAACTGTTTAGGTCTAAAACTCACTTTTTTGTCCATAGGTTACTATGGGCAAAAGATTGAGTTTTAGACCTAAACAGTTTCATACATGTGGCCCAATAGTATCTTCATAAAAGTGAATGTATTTAGGGCTGCACGTGTGGAGGGAGAGGAGCGTGATCCTGGCACGTAGCTTATTTTTTATGGATCGAGTTAGAACAGGCGAGTGAGCATTGTGCCAAGCACGTGGGTGGAGGATGTGGTAGTAGTCCATGCTGGAACTTGATGAGCCGTCTGAATATCGCGCTATCATGAATTGCAGAATCAATTCCTAATTAATACCGCCGCTCACCATCTCATAGGTAACAGGGAGATCTTTCCATCCACAGGGATGTGGGGGGCATATCCTTGGACGTGTATTCTGGAATGTCAGCACTATCTGATGTGGCCCATTTCCCAGCTGCCGCTTTGCTACTATTGTGCTCTGAGATGCTTATTACAGATAAAGTAGTAGTAGTTTTCCTTAATTTTGACATCAGGTCAAAACACAAATTGACTCCAATTGACTCCAAGGACTTGAGGAAAGTTTAGGGCAATTCATTAGGAATGACATTTAACCATTACTGATGTAGAAGGTTATTGAAGTAGCAGAGCTGAGCTTGCATGGCAAAATAGTATATATTATCTGTGTATGGATGAAACATTCTGCAGCTTTTTAATACTTTGTGTTTCAAGTTCTCACTATATTCAGTACCTCTGTCTTGGTAGTCTAGCTGGTTCTACTCTCAGCTGAGTGGATAAAACTGTATCTAGTGTGGACAATGCTCTGTGAGCTAAGCGGCCTGTACTATAGACTGATACATTGTACATAGATAGTCCTGCTCTCAGCTGAGAAGTGGATACAATTGTATCCAGTCTAGACAATGCTCTGTGAGCTAAAAAGCCTGGACTCCAGACTGATACATTGTACGTAGCTAGTCCTGCTCTCAGCTGAAAAGTGGATACAATTGTATCCAGTCTAGACAATGCTCTGTGAGCTAAACAGCCTGGACTCCAGACTGATACATTGTACGTAGCTAGTCCTGCTCTCAGATGCGAAGATTATACAATTGTATCCAGTTTAGACAACGCTCTGTGAGAAAAACATCTTGGATTCCAGACTGATACATTGTACAGAGATAGTCTGGCTCTCAGCTGAGAAGTTGATACAATTGTATCCAGGCTAGACAATGCTCTGTGAGCTAAACAACCTGGACTCCAGACTGATACATTGTACATAGCTGGTCCTGCTCTCAGCTGAGAAATAAGAACATTTGTATCCAGTTTAGACAACGCTCTGTGAGAAAAACAGCTTGGATTCCAGACTGACACATTGTACAGAGATAGTCTGGCTCATAACTGAGAAGTGGATTCAATTGTATCCAGACTAGACAATGCTCTGTGAGCTAAACAGCCTGGACTCCAGACTGATACATTGTACATAGCTGGTCCTGCTATCAGCTGATAAGTGGATACAACTGTGTCCAGTCTAGACAATGCTCTGTGAGCTAAACAGCCTCGACCTCAGGCTGTTACATTGGATATAATTAGTCCTGCTTTCAGCTAATTTTTTTCTCTGTCCTTTCCCCTATTTCTTTCCCTTTCCCTATCAATAGCCACAACTGTAATCCTAAATAAGGAATTTTAGGGGTCAACTTATCTTCCAGCATCCCTCCATCTCCTGCGTTGCTCTAGCTCAGGGGTGTCAAACTGTGGCCCTCCAGCTGTTATGAAACTACAACTCCCATCATGCCCACTGTTATAGATTATACAAATGCATGATGGGAGTTGTAGTTTCCCAACAGCTGGAGGGCCGCAGTTTGACACCTGTGCTCTAGCTGATGTCACTAATCTGATGTCATCTAATTTAGGGTTAGGGTCAGTTATTCATTCTTGCAAAAGTTCCTACTAGAGTTGAGTCACTTAGATAGGAGTCAAATTTGACATCGACCCGAATCTGAAGCGCAACTGTTGTCACAATTCAAAACCTGGAACTTTTTCTTTTTCCGGTGCTGTAGCCATGTGAGGACTTTTTTTATCACGATGAGTTGTTTTTTTTTAATGGCATCATTTTGATGAAAACAAAAATATTGATAGGTTTTTTTATTGCTTTGTTCTGGGGTTGTTTATGGCAAATGTAAAGAAAAAAAACTGCTATTTCGCCATTGTTTTTAACTTTTTCCTTTACAATAAAAGTAACAGATAAGTGGGGGGGGGCGAGTTGTTATAATTTAGTATTCTTGCATAATAACTACAGTATGTGCTGTCCAACAAAGTCATTTTTGGGTCACTGCACTACTTCATTGGGGCTAATTTTTTGCAGCATTTTTGAAGTTTTTACTAGCATCATTTTTCCATGCAAAATCTTTTGGGTAGCGTCTATTGAAATCTTTTTAAGGGAAAGCTTCATCCAGGGGATAGGAGAAATTGATGTTATCCTATGGATTGTTACAGTTGCAGTGCCCTATTTTTTGGGCATTTTCTTTATCTAAAATCTTTTTTTCTTTTCTTTTTTTTTTTTTGTCGGGGGGACTGTTATTTTTTTTAAATTAAAGTTTTAAAACGTTATTTTGCATTCCGTTTCAGTCTCATTAGGGCACTTAAAGCATCCATCACTTGACCGCTCCTACAAAAATTCTGAAAAATTTGTATAGCTGCTGGTAGGCTGGTGGGCAGTCTATTAGGTAATGTCTATGGGATGATATAATAGGCCCTATACTCAGGGTAGACCTAGGGGCCTTTATTAGGATCCTGGTGGCACAGTATCCTTTTGGCACCCCTCAATTTTTTTAAAGGCCACCTATGGACAGACAGAAGAATCCCTTTCCCTCTATCAAACTCTCTAGATATCACGTTTTCTATAGACCACTATGTCATGGTGCCTGTCATGGTGGGAAGAGAGCTGAACCCTCTAGCGTCCTCCACTGGATGTAAGCATCCTCAATTCGCTTGTTACTCACTGAGTCATGAAAAGTGAAAAGGATTCATGCCAAGCTCGTATTGCTCATCTGCAGACAGCTGTTTCGGGGTTTTGCCCCTCATCAGTGCAGAGCTTATTGGCTGGCTGGAATGCAATGAGTGGCTCAGAAAGGGGAATATCTTTCCTTGGGGAGAGGCATCACATAGCTGTGTGAGGATTTAAGCCCTTAACGCCAAGGCCTATTTTTTTTCATGTTCGTTCTTCCCTCCCCGCCTTCTCAGAGCCATACCTTTATAAGGTGTATGGGGCCCCGGAGCAGACGGATGACACTGCACCTCTGCTAACCCTACTGTGTATGGGGCCCTGGAGCAGACAGATGTCACTGTACCTCTGCTAAACCTACTGTGTATGGGGCCTTGAAGCAGATGGATGTCACTGCACCTCTGCTAAACCTACTGTGTATGGGGCCCTGGAGCAGATGGATGTCACTGCACCTCTGCTAACCCTACTGTGTATGGGGCCTTGGAGCAGACGGATGTCACTGCACCTCTGCTAACCCTACTGTGTATGGGGCCCTGGAGCAGACGGATGTCTCTGCACCTCTGCTAAACCTACTGTGTATGGGGCCCTGGAGCAGATGGATGTCACTGCACCTCTGCTAATTCTACTGTGTAAGGGGCCCCAGAGCAGATGGATGTAACTGCACCTCAGCTAACCCTACTGTGTATGGGGCCCCAGAGCAGACGGAAGTCATTACACCTCTGCTAACCCTACTGTATGTGGAGCACCAGAGCAGATGGATGTCACTGCACCTCTGCTAATCCTACTGTGTAAGGGGCCCCAGAGCAGACGGAAGTCATTACACCTCTGCTAACCAAGTTATAGCTGCAAGGCTTTAATTTTCCCAGTAGTATTGGAATTAGACCTTTGCTAATTGGCAAAGAGTTGTCTTCTCCAATGAGTCATGTTTTCTGCTTCATCTAATAAATAGGCGTTGGCATGTCAGGTGAGAAACATCAGAAAACAAACACCCTGCAACCCTTGCTAGAAGAACACAAGCTGGTAGTGGCAGAGTTATGGTTTGGTGGAATTTTTCGGGTCTTTCCATCCTTAAAGATCACGTACACCCATAGATGCTAATTATCTTCCCCGGAGCAGATCGAATCTTCCAGCAAGACAATGCAACATGTCACACGGCGTTGGTGGGAAGAATATGACCAAGACTTCCAAGTACTACCCTGGCCCCTAATTCCCCAGACTTGACCCATATTGAGCCTGTGTGGGAACCCTTGGCTGGTGGTGTTGGCTCTATGGACCCTGGACCCTCCAGCAGCTGTGGGACCCCTGGATGGTGGTGTTGGCTCTATGGCTCCTCCAGCAGCTGTGGGATGCAGTCGGCTCCAGATACCTGTGATAACCAACCATGACCTTACCGAGTCACCTCCCACCCATCTAGCTGCTGTCCGCGCAGCACAAACTGGTGACTCTGGACATTAGCTGTCGGTCAGAATAGTGGGACTTCACTGCATAGGAGTCTGTATTATGCTGTAAATTTAGGAAAGAATCTAAAGGCTCAAAGAACAATAATGAATTAGGAAATGGAAAACTTTCCATGGTCAAGAGTAGCTCTATTTATGGAAAATAAACAAATCCTTTAGTCTGATCTTGGACATCCCCTTTAAGCTCTGATATTTTTGCTGTTTGTACCCGTTGCACTAGTATGTTCCAAAGTCTGACTATTGTTACTGTAGCAGAATAGTGAAGAAATCAGGCGATACCTTTTGAGGCTAACTGAGTATATTTGATGGTGAGCTTTCGAGAGAACTAGCTCCCTTTTTCAGACATGATGTTATACAAGAAACTGAAAATTCAGACCTTTTATACACAATAGACATGGACCTTCAAAGGATCTTAGAATCTTTAAAAATAACAAAATGCAATATAAGCAGAGAAGTCATTTACAACAGGGCAAGAAATAAACAATCTGGAAACCTGTGAGGCGTGACTGAGGGATCAGTAATTCTTCCTCTTATCTCATTTGCTCTCAGGTGTGATTTGTAGCCCTCACAGTTCACACATAGTGTGACATGAAACTGGCAGGAATATTTAGTCCATTTTGCAGAGTTTTAATTTTAGCATTAATTTAAATTCCCATTCCTTTCTCTCCCTCTGCGTCTTAAAATGTCCCATTAAAACCACAATCTTCAAATCTTCAATATGGTGATCTTCTCTGGAGAAGTGTTGTGCCACTGGGAGATCTGTTCTGTTGTTGTTAATGGTGAATCTGTGTGAATTCATACTTTGGCTGAGTCTCTGCCTTGTTTCCCCCACATAGAGGCCTGTGGTAGGACATTGCGCACATATAATCAGATACACCACATTGGAAGACCTGCAGGAAAATGTCCCCCTAATTCTGTGTACTTGTGCTGACTGTGGGACAGGTACACTGTCAGTGGCCGCACACTTCTCCAGAGAAGACCACTGTATTGAAGGTTTGAAGATTGTGGTTTTAATGGGACATTTTAAGACGCAGAGGGGGAGAAAGGAATGGGGGTATAAGCTAATGCAAACATTTCAAACTCTGAAAAATGGATTAAATATTCCTGCCAGTTTCATGTCACATTATGTGTGACTGTGAGGGCCACAAATCACGACCTAAGAGCAAATGAGATAAGAGGATGAATTACTGATCCCTTCGTCATGCCTCACAAGTTTCCACATTGTTTATTTCTTGACTTGTTGTAAATGACTTCTCTGCTTATATTGCATTTTGTTATATTTAAAGATTCTAAGTTCCTTTGAAGGTCCATGTTTATTGTGTATAAAAAGTCTGTGAATTTTCAGTTTGTTGTATAACACCATGTCTGAAGAAGGGTATCGTCTGATTTCTTCACTCTTCTACTACAGTAACAATAGTCAGACTTTGGAACATACTAGTGCAACGGGTACAAACAGCAGAAATATCAGAGCTTAAAGGGGATGTCCAAGATCAGATTACAGGATTTGTTTTTTTTCCATAAATAGAGCTACTTGACCATGGAAGGTTTTCCATTTCCTAATTCATTATTGATATTTGAGCCTTTAGATTCTTTCCTAAATTTACAGCATAATACAGAATCCTATGTAGTGAAGTCCCACTATTCTCACCGACAGCTAATGTCCAGAGTCACCAGTTTGTGCAGCACGGAAAGCAGCTAGATGGGTGGGAGGTGACTCCATAAGTTCCTGGTAGGTTGTCACAGGTATCTGGAGCTGACTACATCCCACAGCTGCTGGAGGAGCCATAGAGCCAACACCACCATCCAGGTTCTCCAAAGCTGCTGGAGAGTCCAGGGTCCATAAAGCCAACACCACCAGCCAAGGGTTCCCACACATGCTCAATAGGGGTCAAGTCTGGGGAATTAGGACCCAGGGTACTACTTGGAAGTCTTCGTCATATTCTTCCCACCAATGCCGTGTGACATGTTGCATTGTCTTGCTGGAAGATTCAATCTACTCCGGGGAAGATAATTAGCATCTATGGGACTTTCTGGGAGTTTATCAGGGCAGAGCTTTTATCCCCAGTTTTAGGCATCTCATCCCCCTACAAGTAAGGTTCTATAGGATGGTTACATTTCTTGGAATTAATACTTCATATACAAATTATTTGTAGTAACCTTTTATATACTGTATTTTATGTCTATGTTCTTGCTAAAAAAATTTTTTTAACCTTTCCTTAGGAGACCCCATCCCCTTATGGAATCTCTTTACTCTACTAGGTACCTTTTCCCTGTGTGATGCCAAGAACTGTTTCCTTCATATAAGTTGTGGTCCTACAAGTGACTGGAAGAGAGTCAATATCATGCAATAGTGAACCCTTTTGTGAACCCTTCAGATTTCTAAATTTGACCTAAAATTACATCAGATTTTCATAGAAGTCCTAAAGGTAGATGTAAAAAAAACAAATCAGACTAAGCCAATGGGTCAAAAATGTCAGACTTGGTCATTTGTTCTTTGAGGAAAATGATCTAATATCACATATCTGTGGGTGACAAAAGTATGTGAACCTTTAGGATTAGCAGAGAATGTGAAGGTGAAGTTGGAATCTGGTGTTTTCAGTCATTGAGACGACAGTCAGGTGTAAGTGGGCAATCTGTTTTATATAAAGAACAGAGGTCAATCAAAGTCTGAAGTCCATCATGGCAAGAACAATGGAGATTGTTGATAAGCTCAGAACAAGTGTTGTTGATACTCGTCAGGCTGAAATAGGTTACAAATCCATTTCTAAAGAGTTTAAACAGTTTAAACTCCACCAATCCACTGTTAGATTGTGTAAAAAAAGAG
The DNA here is from genome assembly GCA_025379985.1 of Phyllomedusa bahiana. Classification (NCBI taxonomy): domain Eukaryota; kingdom Metazoa; phylum Chordata; class Amphibia; order Anura; family Hylidae; genus Phyllomedusa; species Phyllomedusa bahiana. The sequence continues at coordinate 22,589 of JAODAL010009340.1, forward strand.
GGAATTCAAGACCATTATAGTGGTTGGCCAACAAAGATCATGACAAGAACAAGGTCACAAAGAAACTCAAGTTGGCTTCTAAGCAACTAAAGGTTTTTCTCACATTGGCTGCGGTTAATAGGACCACCAACAAGAGGACACTGACCAACAATAGTGTGCATGACATGATTGCAAGAAGAGAGCCTTGGCTCAACAAAACGAACAAGCTGCCCATTTGCAGATTGTTAAAGAACACCTGGGTGAGCCAGAATGTTATTGCACCCATGTTTTGTGGATGGATGAGACCAAAATAAAAATTATTGGTGGGAATAAGTGTTATGTTTAAAGAAAGGAAAGCACTCTATTCCAGAATAAAAACCTTGTACCATCTGTGATACCCGCTGGTGGTAGAGTTATAGACCATACCATCTGTGATACACAGTGGTGGTAGTATCATGGATTATACCATCTGTGACACACAATTATGGTATGATCATGGATCATACAAACTATGGCACACAGTGGTGGTAGTATCATGGATTATATAATCTGGGACACACAGTGGTGGTAGTATCATGGATCATACCATCTGTGACACATGGTGGTAGTGATATCATGGATCATATAATCTGTGACACACAGTGGTGACAGACAGCATCATGGATCATACTCTCTGTGACACTCAGTGATGGTAATATTCTGGATCATACCACCTGTGACACACGGTGGCGGTAGTATCAGGGATCATACCATCTGTGACACACGGTGGTGGTGTTATCATGGCTCATACCATATATGACACACGATGGTGGTAGTATCATGGATCATGTCATCTGTGACACATGGTGAAGGGAGTATCATTGGTAATACCATCTGAGACACACAGTAATGGTATTATGGATCAAACCATCAGTGACACAAGGTGGTGGTAGTATCATGGATCATAACCATCTGTGATGCACGGTGGTGGTAGTATCAAAGATTATATCATCTGTGACACACAGTGCTGGTAGTATCATGGATCATGTCGTCTGTGACACATGGTGGTGGTAGCATTATGGATCATACCATCTGTGACAGACATTGGTTGTAGTATCATGGATCATACCATCTGTGACATAGGGCGGTGGTAGTATCATGGATTATACTATCTGTGACACAGAGTGATGGTATTCTCCTGGATCATACCATCTGTGATACACGGTGATGATATTGTCATGGATCATGTCATCTGTGACAAAGGTGATAGTTATCTGGATCATACCATCGGAAAACAGGTTGGTAGTTCATGGCATATTCACCATGGAAAACACCCAGTAGTGGTATTATCCTACATCATAAAATCTGTGACACACGGTGGTGGTTTTTTCATGGATCATGCCATCTGTGACACACGGTGGTGGTAGCATCATGGATCATACCATCTGTGACACACAGTGGTGGTAGTATCATGGATAATACTATTTGTGACACACAGTGGTGGTAGTATCATGATCATCTTACACTTAGGGTGGATATGTATCATGGATCATACTATCTGTGACACTTGATGGCGGTAGTAGTATCATGGCTCATACTATGACTCTAAGCACACAAATTGTTCTACTAAAGAATAGCTAAAGAAGAATAAACTTAAAGTATTGGAATGGTAAAGCCACAGTCCTGACCTTAGTCCAATATAAATGTTGTGAAAGGACCTGAAGTGAGCAGCTCATGGGAGGAAACCACCAACATAATGGAGTTGAAGCTGTTTTGTAAGGGGGTATGGACTCAAATTCCTCCAAGCTGATGTACAGGTCTAGTGTTGATCGAACTATTCTAGAAAAGTTACGTTCTTGTAGAACTTCTCGAATTTTTAGAACTTGAACTGAACACTTTACTGTCTGTTTGAGTAAAGTTCTAGTTCGCCATTTTCAGTTTCGTTTTCAGCGGCTTTCTGCACCTTTGGCGGCCATCCAATCACCTTTCTGCACTTTGGCGGCCATCACAATTTAGTGCAGAGCACAGAGAAGTGTCAAAAACGTCATCGCTGACGCGTAGGGCTCTCATTGGCTGCTAAAATCACATGACCATGTTATATATATTTCACTGTATTGCCTTGTAAACGCCATTTCCAGCTCACTCTCTGCTCTGTACAGAATGCTCTTAGTCCGTTAGATAGCAATTTCCTCTCCATAGACAGCAATAGTTAGGGAGTTTGGTATTGCTGGCTGCATCTTTCCCACACCCAGAAGCTGTTATTTGGCAACATTTGCAGGCTCACATCCCTAACTCTCATATACATGGATATATATTATACAGAGTGCTTGGATTTGCTAAATCATACTCAGTGCCCAAAAGTTCCGTTTTGGTAGTTTTGGGGGTTCAGTAATTGTGTAACACACCGTCTCCAAGTCTCCTATGTTTCAAAGGGGCTCCTCCAGGATGCAGGACCCCGTAGCAGCTGCTACCGCTGCACCTCCTATAGCTACGCCCCTGCTTGCAAGCTGTCCTCATCTTTTCGGCTAGCCATTGAAAGGAATGAAGTATTTTAGCCTCTCAGTTTTTTCTGTCACTCTTAGAGCCAAATTTTCTTCACTAAGTTGTCCCATGTATCCAGTTTACTGTTATGGACGCTAATTCCAGATTCTCCTCACCTGTATAGGTATAACAATTAACCAGAACATCTTCTCCTATTTACTTTAATGGGGTTTGAAGTTTGAGTTCCAATAGAACTTCAAACCGAACTCACAAAAGTTCGAGGTTCTAGAACTTTTTACTGTTCGCTCAACACTATACAGGACTAATCAACAATCACCAGAAACGTTTAGTTATGGCCGCAGACACGGGGGTCGTGCCAGACACTGAAGGCAAAGGTTCACATACTTTTAGCTTTCGCAGAGAGATGATAATAAATAACATCAAATATTTTGTATATATCTAAGTGTTTGCTTGATTCTTTACCTACAGCTCAACAACAAATAGGAGAAAGTGTATCTAAAATATAACATTTATTTCAATAAGATTAAAAAATCTCAATAGAGCAAACAATGACCCAAAACATATAATCAAAAGTGCACATAAAACGGTAGGTATATGGTATTGGAACAATATCACTGGCCCTATTACAATCCTACATATCATAACTTGGCGCACAACTACTACCCATCGCTGTTCCTTTTAATTGATGGTAAAATTTACCATCAAACAAGAAATAATTCCTTCCAAGTATAAATTCTAGGAGATCATTTATAAACGAGTTATGTAACTCAAATTGTCTACCCCTCCCTTGAAGGAAGTGTTGCACAGACTTTAGACCTAAATCATGAGAGATCGAGGTATATAAAGATTCAATGTCTATGCTAGCTAGCAGACAATCCTCATCAATTATGATGCCATCAAGTTTTTTCAAAAAATCCATCGTATCACGAGTGTATGATGATAATGCCTCTACGAATGGATGCAGTATACAGTCAACATACATTCCGCAATTTCGCGTTAAAGACCCCACCCCAGACACTATAGGTCTAACTTTTAAGGGGGAAACCCCATTGTGAATTTTCGGCAGACTGTAGAATGTGGCTATTCGTGGATGTTTCGGGAATAGAAAATCAAATTCTGCAGCATTGATAAGTTCAAGGCTTTTAGCTCTAGAGAGAATACCTAATAGTTCCTCACTGAATCTTGAGTAGGACACGCGCTGTAATAGCGCTACTATGCTGGCGATTCCTCAGGTAACTAAGAGGCGCGTCGCTAGGACGCTTCCGAGCTCAGTGATGCTAAAGCGGAAGTTGTCATCGGTCACATTTTCGGAACTCTGTGAGCGGTCATGTGACTGAGAGTTAACTTTAAATGGCCCGGTAATCTTCACAGTGTGGTCGGCGCACCATAGCCCTCCGTGATATGGGAGCCATATGCTCCTAGATGTCTTGGTTCTCTGGCCTCGTATAAAAGTAACCGGTAAGTAATGTGTATTGGTAGCCGGCTGTTGTTGTTGTTTGTTTTTTTTGGGGTTTTTTTTTCCCCTTAAAAACTTTTAAAGGTGATTAATGTTTGCTCTTGGTTTGTTTTTCTTTTATTAGAGCTTTATTCTCAGTTACTGGCTATTTTCAGTCCCCTGATGACGCCACAAGTAAGGTAGAAACATGTTGGGACATTATTGTTAACTGAGATTTTGTATTGTACTCACCAGTATAGGGTATAATAGGGGCTTTGCATAGTAGGGCTAGGTTCCTGTACAGGGTCGCTCTTTATTGGAGCGGGTGCCCTATTTTTGCTAGGTAGGGACCTATGGTAGATATGTAGGATTGTAATAGGGACAGTGATATTGTTCCAATACCATATACCTACCGTTTTATGTGCACTTTTGATTATATGTTTTGGGTCATTGTTTGCTCTATAGAGATTTTTTAATCTTATTGAAATAAATGTTATATTTTAGATACACTTTCTCCTATTTGTTGTTGAGCTGTTGTTAAGTGTAGGAGTTTACAGACTGACATTTCCTTGTCAGCATTTTCGTGCTCTGATTCTTTACCTACTTTTAGGACCTGTGGGAAAATCTGATGTAGTTTTAGGCCAAATATATGTAGAAGTATAGAAAATTTTCAAACTTTCAAGCATAGCTCTATATGAGTCACAGGTCCTATCTCTCTTCTCATAAAACTGTATCTGCTTTTGCAGCTGCTGCCTGACATTGAGCTGCAGCTTATCTTGTTTGCAATCAGTTTTCCTCACTTCTATCTCCAGTTCTGATCTTATTTTGTAGTATTTTTTTTTTTTACTATTAATGCAGCCCAGGTGCTTTACTTACTATTTATCAGAATTCAAATTTGACATATCACAAATTTGGAAAGAATTTGCTATAATTTTGAGACCTGTCAGTGACTCTCAGGGTGCTCTCTGTACCACCTAATTTTAGATGTAAGGTAGATGAAACGTGCCTATCCAGCATCGCTGCGGGTCACATACTCCTGGTGCCAGGATAAATAAGGTGTTGGTGCAGTCAGCACTTTTAATCAGGTGTGGGAGGTTTTTCTTACTTACACCCAGTTGGCCAGCAATGTGTGACTAAGTAAAGTCTACATTCCAGAATGGTGACCAGTCACCAGATCAGTTAATAAAGAATATCCAAGGGTTTTCTGTGCTAAATTCAATGGAGAGTAGGGTGAACTGCAATACCAGGCACAGCCTATGAGCAGATGTGGTGCTGTTTCCAAAAAAAAAAGAAGACAGACCCATAAATGTTCTCCTGGATGGAGTAGATGGAGTATCCAGGAGAAGATTTATGGGTCTATTTGTCTTCTTTTTTTTAGGAAACAGCGCCACATCTGCTCATAGGCTGTGCCTGGTATTGCAGTTCAGTCCAATTTACTTGAATTGAAATAAACTGCAATTACAGACATAACCACTAAAAGAAGTGGTGCTGTTTCTACAAGCCAGACCTTCTTTTTATATTCCAAAAAGCTCCTTTTTAACAGTGATCTACCTAATATCTAAGCTCCATGTGAAACATACACAATTCCAACTTTTACACCCATAAAATGTAAAAAAAAAAAAAAAAAAACGAGAACCTTGCCCAAATTTTCATCATAAAAACAGCTTCTAATCCAGAGAAGGTTAAATTTAAAGAACATAGAATTTTATTGAATCCATTGTAAAAAAAATACAAATATGTGTTAAAAAAGGAAGACTACATCCCATAGTAACAATATCTTACATAGGCAAAAGGAAATACGCTAACGCGTTTCAGAGATTAAGGAAATAGACTCCTTACTCAAAGCATCTTCTTGTCTCTGAAATGCGTTAGCGTATTTCCCTTTGTCCATGTAAGATTGTGCTGCCACTGGATATAGTCATCCTTTATTAACAAATATTTGTCTTTTTGCACAATGGAGCCGGTCACGCTTGCCACAACTCTCCATTCTGTTCTATGGGAGTTCTCACTTAGGGCCACATGTATGAAACGGTTTTGGTCTAAAACTCACTTTTTAGCCCATAGGTTACTATGGGAAAAAAAGTGAGTTTTAGACCAAAACCGTTTCATACATGTGACCCTTAGTTTTTTCTACTGTTCTTCTACAGAAAGTCTCTATTCTTAGACTTAGCTCCAATACCTCTGCATAGACACATAGGGCGACATGTATGTATGGGGTTGCACCAGTATTCTGGCGTCCTTTTAGCCCAAAAACAAGCGTAGCCCTTTTCTCTAGATGTATGAGCTGGAGCACTCCAAAATTAGGCGCATAATAAGGCGCCCACGGCACTTTGTAATGCGCCTGAGATGGGGGGTGCTGGAGGTGTGTCATACTACAGCCGTATGATTCTACACATTTATGACTTTAGTACGGCAAATACAGGCGCATTACTCCTGGAACAGGTAGATGAAGATAAAAGTGGTTTACCTGAGCCTGATTTCTTAATTGTAACTAGAAAGCGCTAAATCTATGACCTGCAGTAGAACAGGTTCATAGATTCAGGCACATTCTATGCTACTAATGTGCGCAATAAAATTGGCGCCTGGGTGCCAAAAATCATACATGTGGTGCATAGTGACATAATAACATTCTGCTGCCCGCAGCCACCTCTAGAGGGAGCTCACCGCATACTGATTCATTATAGAGTTAAATGTAAAGACAGTATGCAGCATGCTCTTCAGCACTTTCTAGTTAATTACTGTTACTAAGTCCATGCAAAGGGTTTGGAGCTTTGTATCAGAAAATCATTATATAAATGTATTAAATGTGTCTTCCTATCTCGCACTTTGATGACATATCGATAGAATATGCCATTAAAGTATGATAGGTGTGGGGGACCTGCATTGATTTCAGGAACCAACCCCTGAAAGTCTACATTCAGAACAAAGAATAGGTTGCGACTCTCCATTCTGTTCTATGGGAGTTTTGAGTATAGAACACTCACTCACCTGTACTGGGAACTCCCATAAAACTAAATGGAGAGTCGTGTGCAAGTGCAACCTACTCTATGTTCTGAATGGAGACTTTTGGGGGCCCGTTCCTGAAATAGATGCAGTTTCTAGAAGAGGGACCTGCACCTATGAGACTTTGATGGCGAATGCTATCAAAGTCTATGGTGGGAAGACTCCTTTAATAATTCAGATTGACAGCATCACATGTTATGATAAGTTTGCGTTCTTAAAGGGGTTTTGCCACGATCTCATTTCATACCTCCTGTATCCAGCTCCTCAGCTCTCTGTGCTCAGAAGGGGCGTGTGTGATTTGTTTGAATTACAGATCATGTGACCCAGCACGATGACATCACCAGCCTTTCCTCTCTGTAGTCAAAGAAAGGTCTGTTTTTTGTAAGCAAAAGTGAGTAGCTGAGAGGTAAAGGTTTTGCCTCCAGGCACAAGGGTCCTAGGTTCAAATCCCTGCAGGAACCAAACCGGTGTTTTGTTTCTCTCTTTCTCAATGCACAAAACTGATTGAGGTTTCTCTTTTTTATTTTTTGGGGCATGTTTACAAATTTTACAAGGAGCACAAGAGGGGAGTAAAAATACAGCCCCGGGGGGGGGGGTTTGAACACTCAGTACTGCCGAGAGGAGAGGGATTCTAGCATGTGTGACCAGGACTGGGGGGCTCTCAGCCCTGGTCGTACCCCTGAGAGAGCGTAAAAAATGGATCACAAAAGACACTAAGCAAAAAGGGTGAGAATTTTTAATAATAATGAATGGTGAAAATGATTGTTATTTCATTTGAAAGCTTCCCACGTCAATTTTACTTTGTAGCAAAACCGCTTTAAACCCTTTCTGACAACCAGTCATAATAATATGGCTCTTTGTTTTATTCCTCCCCACCTTCCAAGAGGCATAACATTTTGTTTTTTCATCAGCATAAGTATATGAGGCTTTTTTTCGGACAAATGGATTTCAAAAGGGGACATTTGACCTACCATACGTTAATGTACCGGGAAACTGGAGAAAAATTGTAAATGGGGTGAAATGAGAAAAAAAAAAATACCTGCGCCATGTTTGTGGGGGTTTTGTTTATATGGCACTGTTCACTGTTCTGTATAAATGATGTATTTTCTGTATTCTGCAGGTCAGTGCAATTCCGGTGATACCAAATATGAAGGGTTTTTATTATGTTTTACTACTGTTAAAAAATTTCAATCATTCTCGATTTCTTATATTTGCCCAGCAGCTGCATTTTCTACAACCCACAACTTTTTTGTACCTCTTCCTATGGACCCAAGTGAGAGGGGGCATTTATTGGGGTCTGAAGTGTAGTTTTTATTGGTGCCGTTTTGGAATAGATGTGGCTTTTTTATCATGTGTTATAACAATTTTTTTGGAGATTTGAAATGACCAAAAAAAAAGCTATTTTGGCATCTGGAATTTTTTCTTCTGTAATAGCAAATGATGCTATATTTTAATAGATCAGACTCTGTACAAACTCAGCGATACCAATTATGTGTAACTTTTTTATTATTTGTAAAATGGCAAATGGGGGGGGGTATTTGAACTTTAATATTTTGGGCGCCCATGTAAATTTCCGCCGTTCGGAGCGCACTTTTTTTCGAGCACTCAACGTGAAAGCTGCGCCTATGTATGTGGGCGCCCGGGTGCGCTCTTTTACAGCGTTTTAAAGTCCCCCCCGGCGTCCCATGTTTGGGCCATGCGGGACTTAGACAGAAGGGACTGCGCCAAACATGTATTCCGATTCGAACAGCTGGAAATAAACGGAAATCAAAACATGTTAGTGAAGAGGAAAAAGAGTTGTCTTTCAAGAATGAATGAATAAAGTGAAAAAATCAAAGCTGTCTAAAACGATTAAATGTAGTAAAAAAAAGGGGACATTTTAAAATTAAAAGGGGAAAATAAAATAAGACTTCAAGAAATAAATCTCACTCCAGCCCCCATGCGGGATGGTAGAATCAAAAAAAGTTTTTATTGGGTGAAAACTTTACTAAAAAGACTCAAACCTTCTAAAAAAATACATAAATAAAATCATTTTCAAAAATCAAAAGGGCGAAAATCCAGAAAAAGGATTTTTGAAATTGCCGGAAATACAGTAATTTAAAATTTCTGTAACTTTTTTTTTCTCATTGGTGGGGGCAGAAACCAGCCAACCGATTGGGAGACAGTGAACCTTTAAAAGCATGGAGAAGTAGGACCAATCAAATGAAAAGGGGCGGGACGGGTTCAAAATACAGTAAAAAAAGGCAGAAAAGAGCGATTGTTAGCCCAGCGGCAGATATGAACCACCAATCATATGTAGGCGTCTATTTTGAGTGTACAAGAAGGGCGCAAGAAGGCCCCAAACGTTTACTGCAGGAAATATTCAGTACTTGATGGTTGGGGGAAGGGGAGCTCGCCCTGTTTATCCAATCAGCGGCTGAGCTACTTACTCATAATTCTAGGGGGAAAAAAAGCAGAGGAAGGGTTTTCTGTTTTTGTTGATTGGGGCCGGGGGGGGGTTAAAAGGGGAGGGGGGGCGGTTTATTTGGGCCAAGGGAGAGCGGGGGGCGAACGCTCTTATTGGTTTTTTTTCAAAGAATCTATAATCAAACGTACATGGCAGAAATCAAATGAAATACTCCGAATTTGAAACCGATTTTATTAAAATGAACAATAATAGGGGGGGTAACGAAAAATAAAGAAAAAAAAAAATTAATTCAATATTCATTTGATTTGTTTATTTTCTTTACCCCCAAATTATTGTTCATTTTAATATACACATCGGTACAACTTGGCAGAAATTTATCTTTTGATTTCTGCCATGTACATTTGATTAAAGTTTTGCATTAAAAACCCAAATAAGACGTCCGCTCCTTCCCCATTGGCCAAATAACCGCGCCTCTTTTAACTTAGCCAATCAGGCATTTTTTTTCCCCCATAGAATCTATAATAAGTAGCTCACCCCTGATTTGGGTAAGCAGACAGCCCCTCTTCCCCCCCAACCAAACACAGTACTGAATATTTCCCCTAGACATAATAACTTTTAGGGCCCCTTTCTATCCGCCCTCTTGCTACCTAAAATAGAGCACTACAATGATTGGTGGGTTCATATCTGCCCCCCTGGGGTCAACCCAACACTCTTTTCTGCTTTTTTACGTATTTTTGAACTGTCCCCCCCTTTCATTTTATTGGTCCATAATTTTCCCTAGGTTAAATGGCCCCGTCGCTCCTTTTTCTGATTGGGGCGCATAAACCAGCCAACAGAAGAGCTTAAACAATTTTAATTTCTGTAAATTTTCCCGGCAATTCTCTAAATCCAAGTCCTGATGTAGCGCCACACCGACAAACCGTTTTTTAGTGTTTTTTTTAGTATTTTTTTTGAAGGTTGAGCTCTTTTTTAGAAAATGTTTTACACTTAAGAAAAAAGATTTTTGGGAAACATACTCCCTCCTCAGGGCGAGAGCTGTGTACTGTTTAACAGTCGACCTAGAGCACATTTTGCCCCATTCCATTACGTTTCACTTCCCTTCGCCCCTCCGCTCATTTGACCAATTCAACTAGGGGTTCCTTTGGGGCTGGGGAGCGCTGCAATGCGCCCACTTTTTCCGACCTGCATCATACATCCTGGAGTATACGAATAAGCCGCGTTTGCCCCAGAACGCCCACACCGCGCCCCCTTTTCCGCCCCTTCATGTTAGGCCATCCCCAAAGTGGCGAAGGGGCTGTGCCTAACATCGCTCCCGCTCCCACAGGGGATCGGGTCGTGGGGCCCATTTTTGCCACAAAAACAGGCGCAACTCCCGATCATACATGTCGCCCTTTGTGTTTATTTTTATACTTTTAAACTTCTACTTTTTACATTAACATTAAAGGGGTTGTTTCACTACATTGATTCATCTACCCATCTTGTTTGCTCATTCTTTTTTTTAATTTGGTGTTTACGGCTCTTCCGGGCCCCATGTCGAGCTGCGAACCACAGGTCTGTACCCCTAGCAACCATGCGGGAAACCTATCAGGAGAGAAAACAGGGCTTACTATAGGGACCTGAAGCGATGCAGCCCATACAAAGGGGGATATCTAGAATAGGGAGGACACTGTTAAAAGGACACTATTGCAAATGACTTGTTTTTGCAAAAACTTTTAAAAGAAAAAGCACAATCCTTTTAATGAGACAACCCCTTTAAGTCCCTCAAAGGGTATTGACCCCCAGGGGGGAGGGTCATCATACAAACCCCTTCTCTTTTAAAAGCAATGCAGAAGGGGTACAAAGATGGCGGTTTCTATACTTTCCCCGCCTAAGGGGGAAAAAGGGTGGGAAAGGCAACACGGCAGCGATGGAAGCCTTTTTAAAAAGCAGCAACACCCGCCATTACAGCCGGGGGGGGCCCGCTGTCCATCCCCTGTCTTTTTCCCCTTACACGCCACGGGAAAATGGCCCCCCGCAACGTCTAAAAACAATGTGAAACGGGGGCGTGCACCATTCCTCACTTTCCCTTTTGGGGCGCCCCCCCTCCTATTGCTTACATGCCCGCTGGAAGCCCTTTTTAAGCCCCCCCATCACGCCATGTTTTCTGTTTTTAAAAATGCTTCCGGGCCCCCGCAGGAATGGGGAAACCGCCATCTTTGTACACCCTAATGCAATTAGGTTGTAGAAATGATCACGCCCCCTAGTGGTGAAGCGCTCTAGGAGGACCCGAAGTTAAAGTAAAAAAAAAAAAAAATTTTTAAGTGTAAAAAAATTTAAAAAATGAAAAAACAAATCACCCCCCCTTTTGTCATTTTTAAAATTAAAAAAAAAAAAAAAATAAAAAAAAAAAAAAAAAAAAAAAAATAATATATATATATTAATTAAGTTCCCCATATTTTGTACGGGGCGTCCAAAAAAAATCAATCATTTAAGATATAACATCATTTACCTGTACCGAAAACCCGTAAAGAAAATAATTAATAAAAAGTACACTTCAGCCCGCAAAAAATTCCCCTAAAATGTCTTAGGTGTTTAAAAACAAAAAAGTTTTTTGGGCGCAGAAATGGCCTGCGGGGCCAAATTTTTAAAAAAAAAAATTTTGGGAATTTTTTTTTGTTACCAAAACATAAGGGAAACCCTACAGTTTTGATTTGGATGCTCAACCTGGAGAATACAAAACACATTTTAATTTTCCAGAAGTGAAATCGTAAAAGCAAATTCCCCGCAAACAGGGGGCAAGAAATTTTTTTCGTTTTTCCCACACAAATTTTTTGTGGTTTTTCCAGTATTTCATAGTACGTGAATAACACCATTAGAAGTGCATCTTGTCCCAAAAAAAAGCTCCAAATTATTAGGTGGGAAAAATAAAAATTAGGGTCTGGGAAGGGGAGGAGGGGAAAAACAACATCAAAATAAAAAAAAAAATAGCTTGTTGGGGAAGGTTAATTGTAATAGGGACAACCTTTTAATTTAAAACCCTTTTTCACCCAAGCAAGGAGGGCCTAAAGGAGGGGAAAAATTTCGAGAATAATAATGCTAACAATAATAAAAACATAGCCATATTTACCCTCCCCCGGTGCAAACCACCGATTTAGGGGTACCCAAACCAAATAATAGCTAATTAACCAGAAACTGATTCCCGACCCCACCCTGAAATCCCCCCACCATCGCCAGATCACTCCGAAATCTCGAAAACTGAGGGGCCATCACCATATGAACCACCCCCACCAAATAAACCACCAACTCCAAGGACCCCGACCCACGCCAGCCGCCACGACAAATAATGCCCATTGAAGACTCAAATGAGTAACAAACAACTACAATGTAGAGGGTAAGGCCACAAAGACATACCAACACTAAGGGTGGAAGGGAGGGACTGCTCTCCTCACGTCCTCCACGCCAAGTGCCGCACACCCCTAACTGTCGGAACTACGGACCCACCCACAGCCTACGTTCCCATTCCCCATTGGGCAGTGTCATATGAGCCTCTGTTCCCATCGGGCCGGAGCTCCGGCTCTCTTTGGACACTTGACTGTAATGTGCCCTCAACCAGCTGGTGTGACATTGGCCCATTGACTCTAGATCAGGTCCTGAGCAGATGTGAGACTCCGTTCTCAACCCCAGATCCTTCAGTGAATATGTAGAAAAATTATGCTAGGTTTGCACCAAAGTAAGACATAAAGTGGGGCCCAAGACAGAAGACAAAAATTTATACATAAAATATAAAACAGGGCAACCGTTCTCGCTCTAGGACTTCCTCAGGGCCCATCAAAAGAATAGCAAAACATAAAATAGCATAATATACAATATAAACATCATTCCCGCGTCTGATATATAGACTGGACAACGCATTTCTCGCTCCATGGCACTTCCTCGGGTCCTATCAAAGAATATGCAAAGACATAATAATAGCATAATATACAATATGAACATAAATTCCCCCGTCTGATTATATATATATATATATATATATATATATATATATAATATATATATATATAAATATATATATATATATATAATATATACTGGACAATGCATTTCTTGCTCCATGGCACTTCCTCAGGTTCTATTAATGAATATGTAAAGACATAATAATAGCATAATACACAATATAAACATCATTCCCCGGTCTGATATAGATATATATATATATATATATATATATATATATATATATATAGATATAGATATATATATATATATATATATATATATATATATACAGGACAACGCGTTTCTCGCTCTATGGCACTTCCTTAGGTCCTATTAATGAATATGTAAAGACATAATAATAGCATAATAAACATAATTCCCTGATCTGATATATATACTGGGCCACGCGTTTCTCGCTTCATGGCACTTCCTCGTTTCCTATCAATGAATATATAAAGACATAATAGCATAATATACAATATAAACATCATTCCCTGGTCTGATCTATATACTGGACAACGCGTTTCTCGCTCCATGTCACTTCCTCAGGATCTATCAATGAATATGTAAAGACAAACTAATAGCATAATATACAATATAAACATCATTCCCCGGTCTGATATATATATAGAGACTGGACAACGCGTTTCTCGCTCCATGGCACTTCCTCAGGTCCTATTAATGAATATGTAAAGACAAACTAATAGCATAATACACAATATAAACATCATTCCCCGGTCTGACACTCGTCCGTGTTTCTAGAGTTAATCCTGTGAGTCTCTGTTGAGGTATGTACAACCTCACAGAACTCATGGCCCGGCATCTACATCAAGTCCCTTCATGCCTGGAATCCATTATACAAATTATTTAAATTCTAGTAGACTGTGAGAATAATTGTGTACGCGCCGGATACATCCCGTCCTTCTGTTGTTGAGTCACGTTGAAGTATGCGCTTGTGCCGATAACTCACATGAACCTACATTGATCTTCTGTCCTTTGTGGTTGTAATTAAAGGTTGGAAGTAGTTATAACAATACAGAGGGTAACGTGTTATAATGTGCGCTATGGGTGCGTGGAGTATGCAGAGGCGTAAATGCGATTCATAGAACCCCTAGCAAAATGAGATGCGGCTCCACCATGTAATGACAGGTATCTGAAACAGCAGCATGAATAGCAGTCATTAAAGGTATAAATAATGCCGCCAAATATCAGGGAACCCACATAGTATAGAGCGGAAAGCCATCAACTTGGTATTCATTACAACAAGGTCCAATGTTTTTGCATCAAAGTGGGGCTCATGAACCTCTGGGTCCCATAGCAGCTGACAAGGCTCTGTATGTACTGCATAGTACATACAGTATCATTTACATTTGTCCCTGATCCGGCGCATTTCTCTCCTCACTTACAGGGTTAGGGTATGTTCACACGGTGTATTGCAGTGCGTATAGTAAGCGCCGCAATACGCCTGATCAGCGCGTATTTCCAAAGCACGGGGGGCAGCAGCATGCATTGTCAGTGGCACGTAATTGCCGCAAACAATTGACATGTCACTTTTCCCCCTGCACATACAATACAATCGTATTGTACGCGCGGGGGGGACGCGTAATCCATGGCTCTCTATGAGAACTATGGATTACTGTAATTGCGGCGCGCATTTCGCCGCATATAAAATGCAATACGCGGCGGCATGCACACCCAAATAAGCCGTGTGAACATACCCTTACATGACTTGTGGAGCAGTCTTAAGAGACTCTGGTAGTTTTGCTTGAATGGGGCCCTGTTCAGTTCAGCACTGGATTCATTGAACCTGTGAATAAAATTCATCCCAAAACCAAATTTTCGGGAACATTGTACATAGCTAGCCCTGATCTCCGATGACAAGCGGATACAGTTGTATCCAGTCTAGACAATGCTCTGTGAGCTAAAAAGCCTGGACTCAAGAATGATATATGTTATATACCGTGTTTCTCAAAAAATAAGGCACCCTAATATAAGGCAGCCCCCGAAAATAAGACCTAGCGGAAATCATTGCTGCCTCTCCCCATACACAGGGCTGTCCCTAAGGGTGGGCAGAGAGAAAGGTGGTGGTGGTGGGGGGTGTTCCCAAGCCCCTCTCACCTCGAGAAACGGCCCTGGGACATATTGTTGTAGCACCTGAGTGTTGAAGGACCTGAGCATGGAGGTCATGTAACTGTGATGTCACCACAGGTCCCGAACATCCCAGGACAGGAGACAGAAAGTGTACAAGTAAGTGAGGGATGGGGGGAGAACAGAGCAATGATACTGACACACACATCTCACAGGATGGCTGATGGGGAATGCTGGGACTTCTAGTTCCACAGGTCCCAGCAGGTCACATTTGCCATCCTTTGAGATCAGTCACTGCAGCTGCAATAAAATGTCCTTTACATACATATATCCTATGGTTTGTGACTCAAAACCTTAAGATATATATACTAGTATACCATACTATAATTTATTTATGGAAAAATAAGACAACCCCTGAAAATAAGACATAGTGCATCCTTAGGAGCAAAAATTAATATAAGACACTGTCTTATTTTCGGGGAAACAGGGTAGCTAGTCCTGCTCTCAGCTGTGAAGCTAATACAGTTGTATCCAGTCTAGACAACGTTTTGTAGGTTTAACAGCCTCGACCTCAGGTCTGTCGTCACTTCTAGTTACCATAATGTCTGCTCCGTGGCCTCATACACAATAGGGTTAGCAGAGGTGCAGTGACATCTGCTTGCTCCGTGGCCCCATACACAGTAGGGTTAGCAGAGGTGCAGTGACATCCGTCTGCTCTGGGGCCCCATACACAGTAGGGTTAGCAGAGGTGCAGTGACATCTGTCTGCTCCAGGTCCCCCTACACAGAAGGGTTAGCAGAGGTGCAGTGACATTCATCTGTTCCGGGGCCTCATACATAGTAGGGTTAGCAGAGGTGCGGTGACATTCGTCTGCTCCGGGGCCCCATACACAGTAGGGTTAGCAGAGGTGCAGTGACATCCGTCTGCTCTAGGGCCCCATACACAGTAAGGTTAGCAGAGGTGCAGTGACATCCGTCTCCTCCGGGGCTCCATACACAGTAGGGTTAGCAGAGGTGCAGTGACATTCGTCTGCTCCAGGCTCCATACACAGTAGGGTTAGCAGAGGTGCAGTGACATCCGTCTGCTCCGGGGCCCCATACACAGTAGGGTTAGCAGAGGTGCAGTGACATCCGTCTGCTCCAGGGCCCCATACACAGTAGGGTCAGCAGAGGTGCAGTGACATCTGTCTGCTCCAGGGCCCCATATGCAGTAGGGTTAGCAGAGGTGCAGTGACATCCATCTGCTCCAGGGCCCCATACACAGTAGGGTTAGCAGAGGTGCAGTGACATCTGTCTGCTCCAGGGCCCCATACACAGTAGGGTTAGCAGAGGTGCAGTGACATCCGTCTGCTCCAGGGACCCATACACAGTAGGGTTAGCAGGGGTTTGCAGGGGACTTTCCGTCTGGTCCGGGGCCCCATACACAGTAGGGTTAGCAGAGGTGCAGTGACATCCGTCTGCACTGGGGCCCCATACACAGTACAGTCATGGCCAAAAGTTTTGAGAATGATACAACTGTTAATTTTTACAAAGTCTACTGCATCAGGTTTTATAAAGGGCAATTTGCATATACTCCAGAATGTTATAAAGAGTGATCAGCTTAACAGCAATTCATTGCAAAGTCAATAGTTGCCTAGAAAATGAACTTTTTCCCCCACATTTCCACTTCATTGCAGGCCTGTCTTAAAAGGAGCAGCTAACATCGTTTAAGTGATTGCTCCATTAACACAGGTGTGGGTGTTGATGAGGACAGGGCTGGAGATCAATCTGTCATGATTAAGTAAGAATCACACCACTGGACACTTTAAAAGGAGGCAGGTGCTTGGCATCATTGTTACTCTTCTGTTAACCACTGGGTATCTCTAAAGAAAAAATCACAGAAAAAATTCCTCAGAATCTAATAGTATCTATATGGATTTGGAACAACCAACCAGTCACTGAGAAAATCCTAAACAAATCCAAACTCTAAAATATAACTTTTAATATATACCCATAAAAATACGATTACGTATCCAAAATCTATCTAAATCAATATATATAAACACACTGTCCCTATCTACTTTCCCTACACTTATCCTCAAATAGACCAAGTGATCGTCCCGATAAGGACGGCCTAGTCTTTGTAGGCTCACCCTATTGAATCACTTTGTGTCCCTATCAAACACCAGAAACATTAGCATATATATATTTCTGTACAGTGTTTAAGGATATATCAACTCAAAATCCAAACACAGTTATCATTATTCATATACAATCACCGGCCACTTTATTAGGTACACCATGCTAGTAACGGGTTGGACCCCCTTTTGCCTTCAGAACTGCCTCAATTCTTCGTGGCATAGATTCCACAAGGTGTTGCAACGATGCTCAATTGGTACCAAGGGGCCCAAAGAGTGCCAAGAAAATATTCCCCACACCATGACACCACCACCACCAGCCTGAACCGTTGATACAAGGCAGGATGGATCCATGCTTTCATGTTGTTGACGCCAAATTCTGAACCCTACCATCCGAATGTCGCAGCAGAAATCGAGACTCATCAGACCAGGCAACGTTTTTCCAATCTTCTACTGTCCAATTTCGATGAGCTTGGGCAAATTGGAGCCTCAGTTTCCTGTTCTTAGCTGAAAGGAGTGGCACCCGGTGTGGTCTTCTGCTGCTGTAGCCCATCTGCCTCAAAGTTGGCCGTACTGTGCGTTCAGAGATGCTCTTCTGCCTACCTTGGTTGTAACGGGTGGCTATTTGAGTCACTGTTGCCTTTCTATCAGCTCGAACCAGTCTGCCCATTTCTCCTTTGACCTCTGGCATCAACAAGGCATTTCCGCCCACAGGACTGCCGCTCACTGGATGTTTTTTCTTTTTTCGGACCATTCTCTGTAAACCTTAGAGATGGTTGTGCGTGAAAATCCCAGGAGATCAGCAGTTTCTGAAATACTCAGACCAGCCCTTCTGGCACCAACAACCATGCCACGTTCAAAGGCACTCAAATCACCTTTCTTCCCCATACTGATGCTCGGTTTGAACTGCAGGAGATTGTCTTGACCATGTCTACATGCCTAAATGCACTGAGTTGCCGCCATGTGATTGGCTGATTAGAAATTAAGTGTTAACGAGCAGTTGGACAGGTGTACCTAATAAAGTGGCCGGTGAGTGTAGAGTCCCATATAAAGTACTCAAAGGCTCACAGTCCACTGATATGAACACTGCAATTTTTCTTTCGATCATAGGGTAAATGTCTATATATATAGTCCGTGTAGGGAACATAAGATACATCTATCCAGCATCATTTCAAGATACATCAAACCTTATCCTCGACGCGTTTCCCCCCTCCATATTATGGGGTTCATCAGTTTCTTTGATAAGCTGATGTCTCTATGTCCTGTATCCCGTCTTAAATAAGTTACCGCTATTTACCGCCTTCAGGTGTGCTCACCACTCAGCGTCTTCAAAACGCTGCTGCGCATGCGCCGGCATTGGACGGTGTCATGACAACCAGCGCCGTTCAGCCGCGCACACGTCGATAACTCGGCGCCTTCAGGTTACTACTGCGCGTGCGTTGGCGGAGAGTGGCACCATGACAACCAGCACTGCTCAACCGCGCGTGCGCCGAACACTCGGCGTCACATTTCCACTGCGCATGCGCCGGTATCATTACTTGCCAGGATCATCTACGCACGCGTCAACCAACGCACGTCCTATTCAGACTCTCCCACCACATCCATCTCAATTCTCAAGGATGTTAGATAGGGAGATGAGATACACCATCAACCGCAGGTGGAACCCCGCTTACAAACCCAGATTACATCCTAGTAGTTAGATATAGGTTATACATACCACTGAGGGCAAACAATATACAGATTATACACATCTACATCCCATCTTGGTGGTCAGATAATAATACGTTTTAGTATATCAAAATATTCTCATTGGGCCAAATATATCCCTGCGAGAATCCAATAAAGGGATACCCAATAAAACACAGAGAACCATCATTTCAATCAATACAGATGTATTCAAGAGTATAAAGTTCATCTCCCTATCTAACATCCGTGAGAATTGAGATGAATGTGGTGGGAGAGTCTGAATAGGACGTGCGTTGGTTGAGGCGTGCGTAGATGATCCTGGCAAGTAATGATACCGGCGCATGCGCAGTGGAAATGTGACGCAGGGTGTTCGGCGCACGCGCGTTTGAGCAGTGCTGGTTGTCATGGTGCCGCTCTCCGCCAACGCACGCGCAGTAGTAACCTGAAGACGCCGAGTTATCGACGTGTCCGCGGCTGAACGGCGCTGGTTTTTATGACACCGTCCAATGCCGGCTCATTCGCAGCAGCGTTTTGAAGACGCTGAGTGGTGAGCACCTGAAGGCGGTAACTTATTTAAGACGGGATACAGGACATAGAGACATCAGCTTATCAAAGAAACTACTATCTTGAGTCAGTGTGACGTCCCCTAGGAGATCCTCCTGATGAACCCCACAATATGGAGGGGGGAAACGCGTCGAGGATAAGGTTTGATGTATCTTGAGATGATGTTGGATAAATGTATCTTATGTTCCCTACACGGACGATAGATATAGACATTTACCCTATGATTGAAAGAAAAAATTGCAGTGTTCATATCAGTGGACTGTGAGCCTTTGAGTACTTTATATGGGACTCGATATGAATAATGATAACCGTGTTTGGATTTTGAGTTGATATATCCTTAAACACTGTACAGAAATATATGTATGCTAATGTTTCTGGTGTTTGATAGGGACACAAAGTGATTCAATAGGGTGAGCCTACAAAGACTAGGTCGTCCTTATCGGGACGATCACTTGGTCTATTTGAGGATAAGTGTAGGGAAAGTAGATAGGGACAGTGTGTTTATATATATTGATTTAGATAGATTTTGGATACATAATCATATTTTTATTGGTATATATTAAAAGTTATATTTTAGAGTTTGGATTTGTTTAGGATTTTATCTCTAAAGAAACACGTGCAGTCATCATTGCACTGCACAAAACTGGCCTAACAGGGAAGAGTATCGCAGCTAGAAAGATTGCACCTCAGTCAACAATCTATGGCATCATCAAGGAATTCAAGGAGAGAGGTTCCATTGTTGCCAAAAAGGCTCCAGGGCACCCAAGAAAGACCAGCAAGCGCCAGGACCGTCTCATAAAAGTGTTTCAGCTTCGGAATCGGGCTAGCAGCAGTGCAGAGCTTGCTCAGGAATGGCAGCAGGCAGGTGTGAGTGCATCTGCACGCACTGTGAGGCGGAGACTGATGGAGCAAGGCCTGGTGTCAAGGAGGGCAGCAAAGAAGCCACTTCTCTCCAGAAAAAACATCAGGGACAGACTGATATTCTGCCAAAGGTAAAAGGAGTGGACTGCTGAGGACTGGGGTAAAGTCATTTTCTCTGATGAATCCCCTTTCCGAATGTTTGAAACATCTGGAAAACAGCTTGTTCGGGGGAAGACAAGGTGAGCGATACACCAGTCTTGTCTCATGCCAACTGTAAAGCATCCAGAAACCATTCATATGTGGGGTTGCTTCTCAGCCAAGGGAATCGGCTCTCTATCAGTCTTGCCTAAAAACACATCCATGAATAAAGAATGGTACCAGAATGTCCTCCAAGAGCAACTTCTCCCAACCGTCCAAGAGCAGTTTGGTGATCAACAATGCCTTTTCCAGCATGATGGAGCACCCTTTCCATAAAGCAAAGGTGATAACTAAATGGCTCAGGGAACAAAACATAGAGATTTTGGGTCCATGGCCTGGAAACTCCCCAGATCTTAATCCCATTGAGAACTTGTGGTCAATCATCAAGAGACGGGTGGACAAACAAAAACAACAAATTGTGACAAAATGCAAGCATTGATTGTGCAAGAATGGACTGCTATCAGTCAGGATTTGGTCCAGAAGTTGATTGAGAGCATGCCAGGGAGAATTGCAGAGGTCCTGAAGAAGAAGGGTCAACACTGCAAATATTGACTTGCTGCATTAACTCATTCTGTCAATAAAAGCTTTTGTTAATCATAATATGATTGCACTTGTATTTCTGTATGTGATAAAAACATCTGACAAACACACAGAAAAACCAGAGGGCAACAGATCATGTGAAAATATAAGATTTGTGTCATTCTCAAAATTTTTGGCCATGACTGTAGGGTTAGCAGAGGTTCAGTGACATCCGTCTGCCCCGAGGCCCCATACACAGTAGGGTTAGCAGAGGTGCAGTGACATCCGTCTACTCCGGGGCCCCATACACAGTAGGGTTAGCAGAGGTGCAGTGACATCCGTCTGCTCTGGGGCCCCATACACAGTAGGGTTAGCAGAGGTGCAGTGACATCCATCTGCTCTGGGCCCCATATGCAGTAGGGTTAGCAGAGGTGCGGTGACATCCGTCTGCTCAAGGGCCCCATACAAAGTTGGGTTAAAACAGGTTCAGTGTACAGCGTATGCTCCAGGGCCCCATACACAGTAGGGTTAGCAGAGGTGCAGTGACATCCGTCTGCTCCGGGGCCCCATACGCAGTAGAGCTATGTGCTGCCAAAAACGAAAGTAAAAAGTGCTCCTAGTTTGACTCCACTGTGTAGATATAATGTCGGTTTCTTTTTCGTCCAGAAGTTTTTCCTATTAGTATGTAAATAAAGAGATAACTTCCTGGATAGTTCATTACATGGGTGGTGGGAGGATGGGAACGCCTCCCCTTGTCTCCCGGCAGCTGGTCCCAGTCTAATACTCCAGCCGGAGACTTCTTATTGTAATCATTGGTCATATCCCAGAGCACTAAGTATCCTAAAATGTATTTGGAAAGTAGAACTAATAGGTAAGGAGATCCTATTGCATCGTCATATGGTGCATAAAGCCACATCTCCAGGTATGCAACGCAGCAGCTCAGGGGTTTTGACAGCTTAGGTTATTTATAATGTCCTTAGGGTCACAACCTCTGAAAACTAATTAACACACAATAAAGTTCATTGACTCTTTAGTAGGTCCCATAAATCACAGCTGTGAGATTCTTCAGCCTACAAGCCTCTGGAGAGATGTCAGGAACGGATCTCATCAGCTCCCAAATTGGATATTGGCTTAAGAAGGTTTTGGGGGGTTTCTTCAGTATTCATGTGATATTAGTTTTTTTTAGCTTCTTACAAAAAAAATCTTTTTACCACATTACCATTAAAGGAGACATCATCAGAAAATGGCGTTATTTACATAAGGTTTTTATTTGAAGAATATTTTATAAGGCTATCAGCATCCAAAACAGGTGACACCCTGTAGCTCACTTCTCAGCTGTGTAGACTGGGACAGCGTCTGCAGTGTCATCTCATCATTAATGGAGGTGGGGGCAACACAATCATCTCATAATCATAAAAAGGTAGAACATAGGAGTCATCTCCTTATCATGAGAGTAGGGCCAGCATTGTCATCTCATTGTAAGAGGACCAGCAAAGTCATCTCATTATAAAAGGGTCATCAGAGTCATCTCATTAACCTTAGAGGAGCGAGCAGGCAGCGTTATCTCATTGTCATTAGAAGGCAGGGTCAGCAGCATCATCTCATTAACATTAGAGGATCCGGTAAGCAGAGTTAACTCATTGTCATTAGAGTAGGGCCAGCATTGTCATCTCATTATAAAAAGGTCAGCAGAGTCATCTCATTAAATGGGTTTTGCCCCGATCTAATGTTGACGTGGCTTCCTCCAAAATGCGTATTTAATCACTTTTCTAAATATATGTGGTTAAAAAAAGGGAAGCCTGTGAGATCTACAGCCTTCCTTACGTGCCCTTAGTTTCCTGAAAGCTTACATTAGACAGGACCAGGAGCTGACAGGAGCTGATCTGGCCAAGCTTGCGTTGTTTGCACTTCTTATCTTATGGCAGGAAAAATGAACGAGCTTTGAAGGGACCGGGCATAAAAAGATCCTGTGTCTTTTGTATAGAGAATCCACTGGTTATAATGTAATTATCTGAGTAAACATGCAGACACTCCCTGCTCAGCCTCCCCCCCGCATCAGTTTGTGAACAAGTGAAAGAACGCTGCCTGCTCAGAGTTTATCTTCTCCTCTGTGGATTAGCTAAACAATGTTTACTCAACTACAGAGACTGAATATCAGGAACGTGCATGGGAGCGATGACATCACAGAGGAGGTACTTGTCTTTTTAAACACAGAAACACAACGCCCCTTTTTCAAGCCTCTAGAGAGGAGTATCAGCCTATTAGGTGAGGAACTTACTTCTTGGCAAAACCCCTTTAACATTAGAGGACCCGGTAATCAGAGTTAACTCATTGTCATTAGAGTAGGGCCAGCATAGTAATCTCATTATAAAAGGGTCAGCAGAGTCATCTCATTAATCTTAGAGGAGCGAGAAAGTAGGGTCTTCTCATTGTCATTAGAAGGCAGGTTCAGCAGAGTTATCTCATTAACATTAGAGGATCAGGTAAGCAGAGTTATCTCATTGTCAGTAGAAGGCAGGGTCCCCAAATATATATCATTAATATTACAGTGCAAATTTCAGCACAGTCATCTCATTAACATTAGAGGATCAGGTAAACGAGTCAACTTATTGTCAGTAGAAGACAATGTCAGCAGAGTCATCTCATTATCATTATAAAGGGGCCAGCAGAGTCATTGCATTGTCATTAGAAGGCAGGGTCAGCAGAGTCATCTCATTATCATTATAAAGGGGCCATCAGAGTAATTGCATTGTCATTAGAAGGCTGGGTTAGCAGAGTCATCTCATTAACCTTAGAGGAGCTAGCAAGCAGTGTTATCTCATTGTCATGAGAAGGCAGGGTCAGCAGCATCATCTCATTAACATTACAGGATCCAGTAAGCAGGGTTAACTCATTGTCATTATAAAGGGGTCAGCAGAGTCATTTCATTATTATTATAAAGGGGTCAGCAGAGTCATCTCATTATCATTATAAAGGGGTCAGCAGAGTCTTTTCATTATCATTATAAAGGGGTCAGCAGAGTCATCTCATTATCATTATAAAGGGGTCAGCAGAGTTATCTCATTATCATTATAAAGGGGTCAGCAGAGTCATCTTATTATCATTATAAAGGGGTCTGCAGAGTCATTTCATTATCATTATAAAGGGTGTCAGCAGAGTCATCTTATTTTCATAATAAATGGGTCAGCAGAGTCATTGCATTATCATTAGAAGGCAGGGTCAGCAGAGTAATCTCATTATCATTATAAAGTGGTCAGCAGAGTCATCTCATTATCATTAGAAAGGGGTCAGCAGAGTCCTTATTATTCAGAGGCTGGGTCAGCAGAGTTATCTCGTTATCTATAGAAGGCAAGGTCAGTGAGTTATCTAGTTATAAGAAGAAGGCTGGGACTGCCAGTTACCTCATTATCCTTAGATGGCATGGTCAACAGAGTCATCTCCTTACCAATAAATGGCAGGGTCAGCAGAGTCATCTAAATATTGTTAGATGTTAGTCAATTTCATGACAGGTGATAATGCAGAACTCTCTGGTCTTACTTCACTTCTTTCTGGAGACCATGTTATGGACACTTTTCTGACCAATAAAATAGTAATTTATCAGAGTAGCCCACTCATCCTATGCATTCATTTGCCTCTGTGTTACCTGGCTTACAATGCACACTTCCAGTACTTTCTTCCAGTATATGAGACATGTATGGGGTCCAAACCTGGAGTTGGCTAGTGAAACATTTATAAGACTAAGGGCCACATGTATGAAATGGTTTTGGTCTAAAACAGGGGTGTCAAACTGCGGCCCTCCAGCTGTTGGGAAACTACAACTCCCATCATGCCCACTGTTATAAATTACACAAATGCATGATGGGAGTTGTAGTTTCCCAACAGCTGGAGGGCCGCAGTTTGACACCTGTGGTCTAACACTTACTTTTTTCCCCATAGAAACCTATGGGCAAAAAAGTGAGTTGTAGACCAAAACTGTTTCATACATGTGGCCCTAAATATTTAATTTGGCAGTAGACCTTAATCCAGCACCTCTGGTTATATAGGACAGTACTTTCATTCATAGTCATGGGGCGTGCCTGCCAAAAAGGCCACAGGAAAGCAGGCTCATTCGGGGGTTGGTCTAGGATAAGGCCTTCTATGGTGCTGCAATGTTAAGTAAGAAAAATGGGAACATTGGATGGGGCCACCATGGAGCCTTATCATAGATGGCTAGGATTGTGGTGGGGTCACGTGGAACCAGTAAGGGTCTTGTATGTTCAATGTACTGTGGATTAAATCTATCTTCTTCTCTTTGATGGTGCTCAAACCTCGACCAACAAATATCTTGCCTCCTTTGATGAAAATACATCCACACATTTACTGTAAGTTCATTGCAAAACCCACAATTACTAAATGAGATGGAAACCACAGGAAACTCGTTCATATATTTTCCCGTCTGAACCTTTAGTTAATGGATCACCCACAGGAAGTATTAGTATCGTTTTCCAGGTAAGGAAAATATCCCCGGTAATTGTCCTCTCTGAGTCACCTCAATGTTAATAATGTGCCTTGACTATGTTATCCATTAAAGGAGCCAATCACATTTCACAATTCGTCTACAGGACCCCATGTCCCATCATTTCAATTAGAGCGGATGTATAATGTTGGCCCCAAGATTTAGATGCCTAATGCTCATAGGGTGCCTTGTCTATTACCTACAGTGTCAAGACTAAAGTGTTCACGTCAATGAGCAAGTATGACCTCTGACTAGAGGCCTTGAGCCCATATCAGTTTGTGCTAGGGGCAATGGACTGATTTTTATGTTACCCACCAACTAGTTGGCACAATTCATCTTCAGGACCCTATGTCCCATAATTTTGACTAGAGTGGATGCACTCTGTTGGCTCCGACATAGGTGCCTCATGGTGATATAGTGCCTTGTCCTGGACCCCACATAACCTACAGCATCAGGACTAAAGTGTTCACATAAATTAGCCCAAAAATTACATCACTGTCCAAGTAGGAATTTAGACAAGAAGGCCTTGGGCCCATAGCAGTATGTGCTGTATATAATGGTCTATGTTACCCACTTAAGGAATCAACCAGAGGGCACAATTCATCTGAAGAACTCTATGTCCGATAATTTTGGTCATTGTGAACATACTTTGTTGGTCCCAACACTTAGGTGCCTCATGAGGGTGCCCTGTCCTGGTCCCCACATTACCTACAGTTTCAGGACTAAAGAGTTCACATAAATGAGCCCAAGTGGGACTTCTGACTAGAGGTCATGAGACCATATCAGTATGTGCTGGGTGTAATAGAATGATTACTACGTTACCCACCAAAGGAACCAACCAGAGGTCAAAATTCATTTACAGAACTCCATGTCCCATCATTTCAATTAGAGTGAACGTAGGTGCCTAATGCTAATATAGTGCCCTGTCCTGGTCCGTACATTAGTCAGGACTAAAGTGTTCATGTAAATGAGTCCAAAAGTTACATTACTGTGTAACTCCTCACTAGAGCCATGGGGCTATAGCAGTATGTGTTGGGTGTAATGGACTAATTTCTACATTATCAAGTAA
This sequence comes from Phyllomedusa bahiana, assembly GCA_025379985.1. Classification (NCBI taxonomy): domain Eukaryota; kingdom Metazoa; phylum Chordata; class Amphibia; order Anura; family Hylidae; genus Phyllomedusa; species Phyllomedusa bahiana. Next base: position 49,465 of record JAODAL010009340.1, read on the forward strand.
AGGAACCAACCATAGAGCACATTTCATCTACAGGACCCAGTGTCCCATAATTTTGGTTAGAGTGGACATACTTTGTTGGCCCCAACACTTAGGTGCCTCTTGAGGAAGCCCTGTCCTGGCCCCACAATACCTACAGTGTCAGGACTAAAGTGTCCATTAGCCCAGGAGGGACTTCTGACTAGAGGCCATGAGGCCAGTATGTGCTGGGTGTAATAGACTGATTACTGCGTTACTCATTAAGGGAACCAACCAAAGGGCACAATTCACTTACTCTTGTCCCATCATTTTAATTAGAGTGGACTTATTATTCTGGTCCCAAGACGTAGGTGCATCATGGTCCCTACATTACCTATAGCATCAGGACTAACGTGTTCACATAAATGAGTCCAAAAGTTACAAAACCATCTAAATCCTCACTAGACCCACGGGGCTATAACAGTAATGGATTAATTTCTACATTAGCAAGTAAAGGAACCAACCAGATAGCACAATTCATCTACAGGCTCCAATGTTCTGAAATTAAGAGACATAGGTGCCTCATGGTCCCTACATTACCTATAGCATCAGGACTAATGTGTTCACGTAAATGAGTCCAAAACTTACATTATTGTCTACATCCTCACTAGAGACATGGGGCAATAACAGTAATGGACTAATTTCTACATTACCAAGGAAAGGAACCAATCAGCACAATTCTTCTACAGGACCTAATTTTCCAAAATTTTTATTAAAGTGGATATACTATGCTGATCACAAGACTTAGGTGCCTCATGTTGATCTAGTGGACACCAGACCACCTACATTAAGATATAGACCCCAGGCCAGAGACCCCAAATCAGGGGAGTCAAACTCATGTTCCCCGAGGGCCACACCATGGTTATAGTTGCCTTCGAGGGGCCATGATGCACCACATGGTCAGTAAAAGGTCGAGATTTCCTTTAAGGTTTTATAATAGCCAGTCCCTTTCACCTCTTTAGCATTGAGCTTCCTACCTTGGACTGTGGCTAAGGTGCCCGGGGTAATCTATCAGGGCTGTGCCGCCATCTGTGAGTTGCTAACAGAGCAGTGTGAAGGTGAGTGCCGGAGTTCCAAATCCAAGATGGCGCCCACTTCCTGTGTTGACATCGCCACCTCTGCCAAGCACTAGCTGCCTTCTCCAGGGAAAGTGGAGAGCTGTTCTTTCTGGGTCTGAACCTTGTCTGTCCTTGCTCACTGTGTCTAAGGTCTTGAGGAAACATGAAATTATGTGGATTGAAGCCTTCAGCCCGCAGGCTCCGAATTTGACCGAAATCATAATGCCATCAAACCAGACCTCCCTCTATCCGGGGCATAGCTATAGGGGGTGCAGAGGTAGCAGTTGCTACCAGGCCTTGCAGTCTGAGGGGGCCCCAAAAGCCCTTCTGCTACAGCATTGTCAATGGTATTGTCATGCTAAATGAGGGGCCCTATTTCACTATTTGCACTATGGCCCAGAAGCTTCAAGTTATGCCTCTGCCCTATATTTAGACACAACCCCCTCAAAATACATACCAAAACCAGACCAGTCCCCACTTAAAAGTCCCATGTTGTAAAGATCTAAGAGCAGATTCATAAAAAAATTACACACCCCAGATCAATCCACCCCCCCCAAACAAAGTGACTGACCAGGAAGAGGATCATGGTGATGATGGTGGTGGTGCGGGATAGTGACAAAAGCGGCAGGCAGGGCAGGCTTCGTGAGGCTGTGCAGGGTGATTTGTTTACTCTAGCACTAGCGAAACCCTCTCCAAAGACGGGTGATGGGTCCTGTGTCAGCTATGAGCTTTGGCATAAAGCCACACCAAGGAGGGGAGACTAACAAGTCCCCTGGTTTTTACCCTTTAACCCCTGACACAATGGATATGGATTTTGTTGAGCAGAAGGTCAGAGCAGGGCAGAGTTCCATCATAGTTAGGTGGGTCACCAGAAGAAGGTCAGGGCAGACAGAATTCAATCATAGTCAGTTCATGAGCAGAAGGTAATGGAGGAGTTTAATAGTTATCAGTTCATGAGCAGAAGGTCATGGTTTAGTTTAATAGCTGTCAGTTCATGATCAGAAGGTCAGAGCAGACAGAGTTCAATCGTAGTCAGTGCATAATCAGAAGCTCAGTGCAGGTGGAGTTCTTTGATAAGCAGGTCACAAGCAGAAGGTCAGGACAAGTGAAGTTCAATTGTAGTCAAGTCACAGGCAGAAGTTCAGGGCAGACGGAAATCACTTGTAGTCAGGTCATGATCATAAGGTCATGGCAGGTGGAGTTCTATCATAGTTCATGAGCAGAAATTCAGGGCAGGTTGAGTTCACTTGTAGTCAGGTCACAGACAGAAGGTCAGGGCAGGCAGAGTTCTGTTCTAGTCAGGTCACAGGCAGAAGGTCAGGGCAGGTAGAGTTCAGTTGTAGTCTGGTCACAGGCAGAAGGTCAGGGCAGGAAGCACAGTTATAGTCAGGTCACAGGCAGAAGGTCAGGGCAGGTAGAGTTCAGTTGTAGTCAGGTCACAGACAGAAGGTCAGGGCAGGTAGCGTTCAGTTGTAGTCAGGTCACAGGCAGAAGGTCAGGGCAGGAAGAACAGTTATAGTCAGGTCACAGACATAAGGTCCAGGCAGGCAGAGTTCAGTTGTAGTCTGGTCACAAGAAGAATGTCAGGGTGGACGAAGATCAATCATAGTTAGGTCACAAGCAGTAGGTCAGGGCAGACAGAATTTAAGCATTGTTCATGAGCAGAAGGTCAGAGTAGACTGAGTTCAATTATAGTCAGTTCACAGACAGAGGGTAAGGGAAGGTAGAGTTCTTTTGTAGTCAGTTCATGGGTTGAAGGTCAGGGCAGGCAGCGGACAAACCGAAAAGTCAGACAAGCTGAGGTCAGGTATTGAGACTGCACACAGGAAATTGCAAACCAGCACTATGAAACAAACCAATGAACAGGCAAAGAAGAAAGGGAAAGGTGCCCTGTAGGAAGAATCAGGTGGCAAAGGTGCTCAAAAAAGTAGATCTTTGTGCTTGCTGCACGCTTATTTCCATTTTAGGCAATGGGACCTTAATGTCACTTTTGTACTTTTATTTGGACTCATAATCGCAAGAAAGTGTGCAAAAAGATGCCGTGTGAAACTAGCGTACATTGATGGCTGCAGTAGCAGGGAGAGGAGGTGGACTGACCCCAGGAACCAAGTGCGCCGCACAGCAAGGCAAAGAGGCGAACGAGCGCACTCTGTGGATGATGAGATGGGCTGTGGCACCCTAAAGCGTCAGCTTTAATGTTTTTGCTTATCTGATGCTGCTGATGTTTTAACTTTGAAATAAAGATTACACAAGAGGACACTGGAACCTCTTCTTCTTTTTCCACATCTCCTTTTTTCCCCACAGCTGGCCAGTGTAGCCCTCAACGTTGCACAGCCTACCCCTAATGTTAGCTTACTACAGGTGGAAAACCGCGGTTTTAGGTGACCACCCTCTACTAATGTGGACGGAACCTCAAAGGGACTCTACATCGAAGTCTCCAAATTATCCTAGGATATAAAGGTGCACCGAGAAAGAGATCACACCAGACACCAAAGTTGAATACACTTTCTGTCTTCATTCTCAAAATGGCAGGTTTTTATACTCTTTTGTGTTAGAAAGATAAGATAGAATCACATGGGCCTTGCTGTTTGTCTGTGATTGGTTACATCCTTAGCCTAGGTATACTCCCTTTAGCTCAGGAATGTCTGAACCTTGGGTGTAATCCCAGAAGGTGACTCCATCTTGGATTATACAGCAGTTATCTCTATAAGCATAATATTTTAGAAACACATTACAATAAAAGATTTATACAGGCAACTTTTATGTGCCATGTGCAAAGGCATACATGGTGTTATACTAACTAAAACATTAAAATGGAGACACACCTTTGTTCCCATCCACAACATAACCACATTGATTGCAAATTATCCTTACCATATGGAGACCCCTGAAAATCTTGCCCTTCAGAACATAAAGGAACCTTCCATGATCCTTGCCACAGTTGACCACTACTTTTTGGCCAACTCGCTGGGATAGGGCAGTCCTTATCTATAGAGAGTAGAACTTGACCAAATATAGCTGGATGTTTAATGGCACCTAATGCAATTTGTTCTGTATAGGGAAAAAAAATATATCCCAAAATCTCAACATTGAATGTGCCTAAATCACATCCCAAAATACACCACACAGTAGATAGAATCTACTACAGAAATCTGCCAGAATTTCTACTGAGGATTCCCTATCGACATTGTGGCAAAATCTGCTGTATGAACAGACCTTTAGAAAAAACACACAGAAAAATCTGCATGGGTCCTAGATGACTATTGTGACACTTTTTTCATGATCTTGGAGCCTGGTGTGGATTTTGGTGTGGATCGGAGCCAGTGTGGGACTGGGGTGCCTTGAGCCCACAGTTGGAGTTGATTCCAGGGGCCCACCAGCTGAGCTGTTTTAGGGCCCACCGCTGGAGTTTTTTTTAGGGGTCAACCCTACAGCTACTATAAATGACTTAACAAGTGTCTGCTATACTATGCCTTTTGCTTTTTCCTCTCTTTCTTTGCTTTGCTGCCTTTTCTGAGGATGTGTATTCAGTTAAGAATCAACTCAATGTCTACCATGCTCAAGGACCCACCGGGAATTTGCTCTGTTCCCCTGTGGGCCAGTCCAAGCCTGAGCCTACAGCTACTATAAATGACTGTGCACATCTCCTATACTCTGCCTCTTGCTTTTTGCTTCTCTTTCTTTGCTCTGCTGCCTCTTCTGAGGATGTATAGGCAGTTAAAAAACAACTAAAGGTCAGGGGCACACTGGGAGTTTGCCCTACTCACCTGTGGGCCAGTCTGAGCCTGATCGGTGCATAAAGCTGCATCATAAAGCTTTGACACCAACTGAATGTAGATTTTCATTGTGCAGCAAGAAGTGCCATGTCCCTTCATTGTGCTTTGTGATACATACTTCAGATCTGCATCAGAAATTTTCCTGGCGTCTATGGTTGCAACATGCAGATTTCCCATTGGAACCAATGGGAAGTGGATTTCACGCTAAAATCAGCCATGTAGATACTTCTGTGATCATCACATATCAGGACAGAGTGTCAACCTCTAGAAGAAAATAGAAAATGTTTCCATCCAACAACAAAAAGCAGAGATCCTGAAACCCAAGTCAATTCTATAGCGTTTCGCTTTACAATACTTCCCGCCGCAACCGATTTTTTTTGTGGTTTCTCATTTTTTTCCTCCCGCCTTCCAAGAGTCATAACTTTTTTATTTTTTCATCTACATAGACATATGAGAGCTTGGTTTTTACAGGGCAAGATCTACTTTTTACGGTTGACATTGGCCATACCATAGAAAACATACTGAAGCTGTGCACATCTAAAATATATTCTGAAAAACGTAAGCATAGGTGCACACTAAAAAGGCAATAGCATATATCTAACAAATATCAATGGTACACTAAAAACTAAGTGAAACATCAAGGTATATGAAAAACCTGGGACTCTTAGTTTACAGTATTTGATCAAAGATTGTATTAAGCTCACCTCCCAAAACGTCAAGGGGATCCCAGAACAGGTGGTCCCTACACTAAATATGCTTCCTCACTAGGCGTCAATCCAGACTGCAATTTCAGGGAATGGTAGGAACCAACAACTGGGTCATCCTGCACTGGTTAAAAAAGAGGCAGCTGTGTGCAGCAAGCCAATGAGATTACCAATCTCAAATGAACTACAAAACATACTGAAGCTGTGCACAAGGATCCCCTTGATGCTATTGGGAGGTGAGCTTAATACAATCTTTGATCAAATACTGTAAACTAAGAGTCCCAGGTTTTTCATATACCTTGAGGTTTATTAGTCTTTAGTGTGCCACTGATATTTGTTAGATATATGCTATTGCCTTTTTAGTGTGCACCTATGCTTACGTTTTTCAGAATATATTTTAGATGTGCACAGCTTCAGTATGTTTTGTAGTTCATTTGAGATTGTAATCTCATTGGCTAGCTGCACACAGCTGACTCTTTTTAACCAGTGCAGGATGACCCAGTTGTTGGTTCCTACCATTCCCTGAAATTGCAGTCTGGATTGACGCCTAGTGAGGAAGCATATTTAGTGTAGGGACTCACCTGTTCTGGGATCCCCTTGACGTTTTGGGAGGTGAGCTTAATACAATCTTTGATCAAATACTGTAAACTAAGAGTCCCAGGTTTTTCATATACCTTGAGGTTTTATTTAGTCTTTAGTGTGCCACTGATATTCATACCATAGAATATACTGGGAAACCCCCAAAAATTTGTAAATGGGGTGAATTGTGAAACAAAGACGTACTTGTGCCCTTTTTGCACAGGTCTCGTTTTTTTGGAGTTCCCTGTTGAGTATAAATGATGTGTTATCTCTGCCTGCCGCCTCCACCTGAAAAATATCTCTCGCATCTGCTCATTCCTCAACTTCGACTCTACAAAAATGCTGGTCCACGCCCTCGTCATCTCCCGCCTAGACTACTGCAACATCCTTCTCTGTGGCCTCCCATCTAGCATCCTCGCTCACCTCCAAATGATCCTCATCTCTGCTGCCCGTCTTATTCACCTCTCTCCTCGCTACTCTTCTGCCTCTCCTCTCTGACAATCCCTTCACTGGCTTCCCATTACCCAGCGAATTCACTTGAAGTTACTATCCATGACCTACAAGGCTCTCCATAACCTCTCCCCTCCATACATCTCTGCCCTAATCTCTAGATACCTCCCCTCATGCAATCTCCGCTCCTCACAGGACCTTCTTCTCTGCTCTCCCTGTATCAACTCTTCACTCAACCGTCTCCAAGACTTCTCCCATGCTTCCCCCCTACTCTGGAACTCACTGCCCCAACACATCAGACTCTCCCCCACTTTCACTAGCTTCAAAAGCAACCTGAAACCCATCTCTTCAGGAGCCTATAACCTACACTAACCTTGTTGTCACTACTTCCTCCACAAATATGTCTGCCCCTCACCTTCTGTCTCTTTCCTCCTCCACTGTAGACTGTAAGCCCTCGTGGGCAGGGTCCTCTCTCCCTCTGGACCAGTTGTAAGTCTTTCATAGTTATCATTGAGCTTGTTTGACATATGTTCTGTATGTAACCCCCTTTTTGAATGTACAGCGCCCTGGAATCAATGGCGCTTTAAAATAAATAATAATGATCTGGATTCTGCCGGTCGGCACGATTCTGGTGATTCCAAATGTGTAGAGGTTTTCTTTTTATGTTTTTTTTTTACACCATTACTTTTTCCACAAAAATTTAACCTGTAGATTAATTCTACAGGTTATTACAGTTGTGTGGATACCTCATATGTGTAGGATTCTTTATATCTTGTGTAACATATGCGCAATAATTTTTGATTAAATATTTATTTTTATTTTATTATGTATTTAGTTTTTTTTTTATCCCATTAAAGGGGTTTTGGCAAGAAGTCATTTCCTCACCTAACAGGCTGATACTCCCCTCTTGAGCCTTGAAAAAAGGGACATTTTGTTTCTGTATTTACAAAAACAAGTACCTCCTCTGTGATGTCATCGCTCCACCTCCCATGCACGCTCCTGATATTCAGTCTCTGTAGTTGAGCAAATATGTTTGGCTAAACCACAGAGGATAACTGTATTGTGCACAAGCTATAAGGTTTTGTTTTCTCCCTCTTATCTACTCAGGAGTAAAGATAAGCTCCAAGCAGGCAGCGTTCGCTGACTACAGATGGGGGAGGGAGGAGGAGGTAGTAGGGCTGAGCAGGGAGCGTCTGCATGTTTACTCAGATAATTACATTACAACCAGTGGATTCTATATACAGCAGACACAGGCTCTGACACAGAAACAAAGCTAGTGTAGATGCCCCAGTAACACTGTTTTTTTCTCCCCCTCCCTTCAAAGCTCGTTCCTGTGTCCTATATAATGCTCTGAAAAAATGAAAGGGGCGCTCTGATTGGCTGCTATGGGCAACAAAGTGAGTCTTACACCTAGACAATGTTCATACATGTGCTCCTATGTGTCAGAATGACACAGGCTGCAGACAGGGCAGCACACAGTGTGCCCTGACTGCAGGCTTGCCATGCAGACAGCTCTGAGGCTACTCTAGGTCCCCAGGACTGACTGTACACACATTCCTCAGGCTCCATCAGGCACTGGGAATCCAGGTGACCCGATGGAGCAGGGGAATCCCCTTTGATTATGCTGTGGTCACGGACCACGGCAATCAAAGGGTTAAACAGCAAGGATCGGCCACAGCCATAACTTTTAGGGGGCACAAGAAATAGAGTTTACTGCTGTTATAATTTTTGTAGTGTTTATAATAGGCATATAGGCTTTCCAGTAAGAAGGTAGGCATCTAGGCCCCCTTGGTCAGTAGGTATTTAGGTCCCATTCTTAGATATGTAGATATATAGGCCCCCTTCTTAGGTAGGAAGGTACGTAGGTATATAGATACCCTCCTTAGATAGATAGCTCAATAAGTGTCCCTCCTTAGGTAGCAATATATGTCCCCCTCCTTAGGTAGAAGTATACAAGTCCCCTCCATACATAGCGGTATATAAGTCCCCTACATAGGTAGCAGTATGTAATGGCCCCTCATTAGGTAACAGTATATAAGTCCCCGCCTTAGGTAGCAGTATGTCAGTGCCCCTCCTTAGGTAGCAATATATAAGTCCCCTCGTTAGGTAGCAATATATAAGTCCCGACTATAGGTAGCAGCATATAAGTCCCCTCCATAGGTAGCAGCATATAAGACCCCTCTATAGGTAGCAGTTTATAAGTCCATTCCATAGATAGCAGTATATAAGTCCCCTCCATAGGTAGCAGTATATAATTCCCCTGTATAGATAGCAGTATATAAGTCCCCTCCATAGGTAGCTGTATATAAGTCCACTCAATAGGTAGCAGTATGTAAGTCCCCTCCATAGGTGGCAGCAAATAAGTCGCTCCATAGATAGCTGTATATAAGTCCACTCAATAGGTTGCTGTATATAGGTCCCCTCCATAGGTAGCAGCATGTCAGTCCGCTCCATAGATAGCAGTATATAAGTCCCCTGTATAGATAGCAGTATATAAGTCCCTTCCATAGGTAGCTGTATATAAGTCCCCTGTATAGATAGCAATATATAAGTCCCCTCCATAGGTAGCTGTATATAAGTCCACTCAATAGGTAGCAGTATGTAAGTCTCCTCCATAGGTGGCAGCATATAAGTCCGCTCCATAGGTAGCTGTATATATGTCCTTTCCATAGGTAGCAGCATACAAGACCCCTCCATAGATAGCAGTATATAAGTCCCCTCCATACGTAGCAGTATATTAGTCCCCGGTTTAGATAGCAGTATATAAGTCCCCTGTATAGATAGCAATATATAAGTCCCCTCCATAGGTAGCTGCATATAAGTCCCCTTCATAGGTAGCTGTATATAAATCAACTCAATAGGTAGCAGTATATAAGTTCCCTCCACAGCTAGCTGTATATAAGTCCCTTGTATAGATAGCAGTATAAAAGTCCCCTGCATAGGTAGCTGTATATAAGTCCACTCAATAGGTAGCAGTATATAAATCCGCTCCATAGGTAGCTGTATATATGTCCCCTCCATAGGCAGCTGTATATAAGTCCGCTCCATAGGTAGCTGTATATAAGTCCCCTGTATAGATAGCAGTATATAAGACCCATCTATAGGTAGCTGTATATATGTCCCCTCCATAGGTAGCAGCATATAAGATCCCTCTATAGGTAGCTGTATATAAGTCCACTCAATAGGTAGCAGTATGTAAGTCCCCTCCATAGGTAGCAGTATATACGCCCCCCTGTATAGGTAACAGCATATAAGACCTCTCTATAGGAAGCATTATATGTATAGGTAACAGCATATAAGACCCCTCTATAGGAAGCAGTATATGTATAGGTAACAGCATATAAGACCCTTCTGTAGATAGCTGTATACAAGTTCCCTCCACAGTTTGGCCCCGGATAAAATGGCCTAACCCCTAAGGAGCCCCAAACCCCCTCTGTCACTGCACACAGACAACCTGCACCGCCCGCCTATAGCAGGATGTAATAGGAGTGGTAACTCAGCAGCCACAGAGGCTTCATTGGGCTTCTGACGGCCATGCCAACATTTTGACACCATGTTATTCCGCTGTGGGGGGTGAGGATCGGGGAAAGGAATGGTCCCTAATTCAGTCAATTTAGTCTATAGGGTTAAACCTTGTCAGAGCGGTCCCTAATCCTGGCTGATAGCAGGATTGGTCAGTGAGCCCACTCCATAGCTCCTTACCAACATTATAATATAAGTTTATGTCAAATATCGGTAAGGGGTTAGCACCCATTTCTATGGACCCTGTTACTTGTCAATTCTGCGTTAATAGAGGGCAGGGTCCTCTGTTGAGAATTCTGATCTCTTGGTCAGTGTCTCTGGTTTTGGAGGACCTGTCCTGTCCTGCATTGATATAAATGGACACTGTGTAGTACTTCATTTCTCCTGTGGTGGCGCTATGGGGAAACAATACAACTAGGCTTCCCCACAGATGACAGGTGATCATCAATGGGACCCTTTTTACCTGCATAGATTGAGAAGAGGAGAGGAGAACACCTTTCAATCATACATGGGGTTCTATATAGGTGACATTAGATTGGTTTTTAGTAAATTTGGATATGTTACATGGTTAATTACTTATTAAAAAAGGAAATATTCCAATTACTAAGCAATGACATTAAATTAAATACTTGTATACTAGGTGTAGTCTAAGGCCTCGTTCACACGGCTTATTCTGGGACTGATTGGAGCCGTACTGTGCGCTGTATTTGCACTGCAGTACGGCTCCAATCCGTCCCAGAAAACTAGGGTAATCCACGCTCTCATAGAGTACTATGGATTCTGTCTCTCCTCCCTGCTCGGCGAATCCGCCACTGGGGGAGAAAGTGACATGCACGTTATCCCGGCGTGTACGCGCCGTAAATAATGAATGTCTATGGGGCCGGCGAGCTGCCAGTCCCCCGCCCCGCCCCCCCGGGCACGACTGCCAGTGTAATTGCGGGGCGAAATCCGGCCCCGCAATTACGCCGGCAATAAGCCGTGTGAACATTGCCTTAAGATGGGTTTCCAGAACCCTAACATTAATAGCCCAGACGTGTTCGATCTGTGGGGGTCAAGCCAGCCTCCAGAGGCATCTTTAAAGGGGTTGTCTCGCTACAAAGAATAGCTTTCAAATTGTAGGGAACACAAAATAAAGCATTTTCCAAATATATTGCTTTGTTTCCTCTGTTTTCCCTAAGGAGATACAAGTGAATTTATGACCTCCCTGGCTATTTCATTCCCTCAGTAACTGACCTGTAAAAAATTTTCTCCCCTGCTGTTTGTTCAATGAGTTTAACAGTGAGTGAAGTCATCACACAGGTCTTGGCAGTGTCCTGTGTGTCAGCAGTAAAAAAGCTTGATTTATGTAAAATAAACAGAACTGTAATTAGGGCTTTTGTTTTGGGGATCAGATAAAGCCTTCTGAGAGCAGTTTAAAAAGCTAATCTGATCTAATTAGCAACTGAAAGCACGGAGCAAGGAGCTGTATGCAAATAAGTCATCTAAAACCGGGAAGGTTGACGGGAGTATTTCATTCATGCATTCTGTCGAACTCTGTAGGGAGACAACTCCTTTAAATTGAACAGGGCTCCATAGTAAAAGTAGATGCAAAACAGCTTAAAGGGGTTGTCTCACCTCATTGATTCATCTTACCTCAGTCCTGTTTTCTTGGTTTCATTTTGAATTCAGGGGCGTGTTTACTGGCTTCTACTAGGCTGCAGCAAAAGCCAGGTCTGTAGCTATAGCGACCGGTGCTGGCAGCCTATCAGGAGAGATCAAACAGGTCTGTAGCTATAGAAAACATGCTGACAGCCTATCAGGAGAGATCAAACAGGTCTGTAGCTATAGCAACCATGCTGGCAACCTATCAGGAGAGATCAAACAGGTCTGTAGCTATAGCAACCAGTGCTGGCAGCCTATCAGGAGAGATCAACGGTCTGAAAGCTATAGCAACCAGTGCTGGCAACCTATCGGGAGAGATCAAACGGTCTGTAGTATAGCGACCTGAGGAGCTGATGTAGCCCATACAAGAGGGGATATCTCAGAATAGGTAGGATACAGTTAATGAACACATATTGCAAAGTGACTTGTTTTTGCAAGATCTTTAACATAAAAAGCAGCAATCCTTGTAGTGAGACAACCCCTTTAAGTAGAGATAAAGGTAAAAATGCCAGATATCAAACAGTGCCAGATATCAAAGAACCCAAGAACTTGTTATTCTCTATGAAGATACACAATGTTCTTGCCCCTGAGTGCCCTCCTCAACTTCTGGACCCCATAGTAGCTAATCGGCTGCTCTAGTCATAGTTGCGTCCATGCAGCACTTCAGCAAGTGAATGTGACGAGCTGCAGCACCAACCCCTTTAATGTACTTCTACGTACACAACATGAAAGTAGCTGCTCGTACAGCTCAGAGGTATTAACTGATACTTATATAAACTGTTAGAAGAATTTGTCAAACATGGCAGCCAAATACACTGACCTTGTCTCTCCGCACAGCACAGGCAGTGACGGATTTTACTAGCACTGAATAAATCAGGACTAAATATTATAATATAAATGTATATGGGTGTATATAAAGTGTCTAAAAAGCTCAGTACACCTCTCACATTTTTGTAAATCTTGCATTATATCTTTCCATGGGACAACACTGAAGATCTGACACTGTGATACAATGTAAAGTAGTCAGTGCACAGCTTGTCCCCACGGCACGGGGTTTGCAGTCAGTTTTTGAAAACCGTCTGCAAACCGTCTGACAAACTTTTACATGGACTGCTATTGAAACCCCCGCAGCAGTCCCCACTACACGGGTTTTCTGCCCAGCGGTTTTTCAGACTGCCGGCGGTCCAAAAAACATTGAACATGTTCATTCTTCCGCCCAGTTTTCAGCCGGAATATGAACATGTATAAGTGAAGGGCGAGGGCTTTTCTCCTCTAATCGTGGAGAAAAGCCGTCCCCCTGCGGCCGTGTTCATGGCAAGAAAATAGTGCAAATACCGGTCAGATAAACCGACTGGTGTGTGTCCTGTGCCGTGGGGACGCGCACTATAACAGTGTAAATTTGGTGAGCCCTCAAAATAACTCAGCACACAGCTATCATTGTCTAAACTGCCAGTAACAAAAGTGAGTACACCCCTAAGTGACAACAAAAGTGAGCACACCCCTAAGTGACAACAAAAGTGAGTACACTCCTAAGTGACAATGGACAAATTGTGCTCCAGTGTCAAATATTTTGTGTGGCCGCCATTTATTTTTCCGCATGCCTTAAACTCTCTTGGGCATGGAGGTCACTAGAGCTTCACAGGTTGCAGCCACTGGAATCCTCTTCCCTCCTCCATGACGACATCACGGAGCTGGTGGGTGTTAGAGACCTTGTGCTCCTCCAACTTCTGTTTGAGGAGGCCCCACAGATGCTCAATAGGGTTTAGGTCTGGAGACATGCTTGGCCAGTCCAGCACCTTTACCCTCATTTTCTTTAGCAAGAAAAGTGGTCGTCCGGAGGTGTTTGGGTTCATTATCATTTTGGGATACTGCAAAAAACAACAACAGTACTCCTATTATTATCCAGGGGAAAGCACTTCGATATATATTCCCCATATCGTAAATTCAATAAGACAAAAACCACAAGAATATCAATACCTTTGGGAAAGGGATAGGTATTAAAATATAACTTTTAATGAAAAATTACTGATAAAAACCTAACAATTTCCCTAAAATTGCCCTACCTAAACTGCCTAATACGTGGGGAACCCCGCCCCAAACAAAAGGGGACCCCACCGGGAACCTTACTAGAAACCCTATAAGTGCCCTAGTGATAGTACCTTACCCACTACACCTATGCATACAACTACAGTTGTTAATGCCACCTAGACAAAAACATCCGTCACCACACACAACAGACTATATATAACGTATCCCTGTCCCGACCCCCTTTTCCCCCACCACGATAGAGTGGGTTCATCAGGGAAAAAAAACAAAAAACTCTTCTAAAGTGGCAACAGTTACTATAAGGAATCTCAGTAAGTCCCAAAAATATATACAAACAATAAAATACAGGGTTTCCCCAGAAACTTAGAATCCCGTAAACAGCATGCATGAAAGAATATTCATTACAATCTGTGGATACATTTCACGTCCCTTTGGTATACTAGGTGAGCGCCAAAGATGAGGCACTTCTCACACTCAGAAGATCGGGACGACCAGGTGGCATGCTGGGCCGGATAAGATGGTTCCGAACGCTGCACTAGAGAGAAATAAGGGTTTTAAATACACGTTGTCCAACTCAGGATCAACACGCCAGGTGGACACAGGAAGAGAGTCCTCTACCCGACGGAAGTAGAATGAAGCACACCCGCCCGGGAGGGAACGCCAACAGCAAAGGCAGCAAACAAAAAACAACAACAAAAAGTTGTTGCTAAACCTCAAGAGAGCAGCAGACGAACACCAGCCCATTCAAATGCATATGAGATGGTTATATGTATAAAAGCATTACAATCCACAACAATTTGAGTAAATAAACGTTATTGAATGCATGCTGCCATTCTAATTAGCAGCCAGAATTAATTAGTCGGTAAAGCAACAACAATATTTAAAATATATGAATGATATCAACAATTAAATAAATAAATAGATAAGCTCATAACACGGAAAAAATAGCAGAGATTAAATGAATGGCGCAAACGATAGAGAGTCATTAATTCCATTTGGGTGTAGCGTTTTTAAACGGAAGATCCAGATCGCTTCCCTTGGAGTATTTTCTTCTCAAAATCCCCCTTTCTTAGGGGAAGGATGGACATTTCAACCACCGAGAATGTAATAGATAAGGGGCTGTCCTTATGTTTCAAATTTCATATGTCTTCCCAAACCGAGTATCGCGGTTCCATTCCTAATATCCCCCAGGTGTTCCAAAATCCGCCGCCTAAATTCCCGGATGTTTTACCCACATAATCTTGGGGCACGGCAGGTGGCCTGGTAAATGACCCCCCTTGTTTTAAAATTTTGCATATCCAAGAGTTTTAAATTTTGACCTGTCAGTAAATTCATCACTGACTTCGTTACTGATATGGAAGGGCAGGTTTTACACTTCCGCACCTATAAGTGCCCTGTACCTTGGATGAAAGCCAAGTGGCCGAAGGTTGTTGGTGTCGAAAAATGACTCTGAACCAAACGGTCCCTAATATTCTTGCCTTCCTGTACGTAATACTGGGGTACATTATCTAACAATTCCTTCAATTGTTGATCTTGTGTTAAATTTGGCCAAAATTAGATATAATGTTTCTAATCTGGCTAGAAGCATCATCAAATGTACCTATGAACCCTAACCTTCTCCTTTATATGTTATGAGGCTTTTGTTGCTGTAATAGAGCAGACCGATCAGTATAGAGGCTTGATTGATATGCTTCTGTGAGAATATGTCGTGGGTATCCCCGCCCCAGGAATCTCGTCTTAAATTCTCAGCTTCCTTCTTAAAAGTCCCTTAATGAACAGTTCCTTCGTACACGCATAAACTGTCCCTTTGGTATACCTTTTTCCTGATGGGAACGGATGATGACTATCCCACCGTAGGAGACTGTTCCCGCTGATGGCTTACGGTACAGGTCGTCATCAGGCGGTTATCCGGGCCCTTGAGATCAAGACGTCCAAAAAAACCCCAAATTCATTCTTATGTATGACTGATGTGAACTGAGTCCAATGTCATTAATATTAAGTTTCTGGACAAACAGATGAAAAGCCTCCTCTGGCCCGTCCACAAAATCACGATGTCATCTAAATACCGCCCCCAATAGGCGAGTGTTTTTTGGGCCTCCTGAAGGTCATCAGAGAAGGACCCTGGTGTGCTCCCACCAGCCCAGGGAAGAGATTAGCATTACGAGGGAGCACAGGGCTCCCCATAGCAGTCCCCCTGAGCTGGTGGTAGCACCGACCCCTCAAACAGAAAGAAATTGTGTGTCAAAAGAAATGCACCAATTTGGTCACAAATAATTATGTGCATGTAGGAAAAATACTTCTACTATTAAGAAAGGAAGCTCACCGCCTCGATGCCCTTATCATGTGGGATGGAACTATAAAGGGCCTCGACGTCTATACTGCATAGCCACATATCGGGGTCAATCACCAATTGATCCAATTTTAGAAGTAGGTCTGTTGTATCTCTGACAAAGGATGGAAGTGCTGTTACCAAAAGGTGCCAGAATACGATCTACATACAGACTAATATTTTGTTTTAAGATTGTCGATGCCCGACACTATAGAGTCGACATCTTAAAGGCACAAGGCCCTTGTGGACCTTAGGTACCTAGAATGTGGCAACTCGTGGGGCCCAACGGTAAACAGGAACATAAATTCCTGTTTACTAATTAGTTCAGAGATCAAGGCTTCCTTAAGGATTATTTCCAATTCTTCCCTAAATCGAGTCGAGGGATCAGTTGGCAGGACTTCATAACCAGACCTATCGTTTTAAAATCTCTAGACACATATTGCGATAATCATCGCAATTGAGGATGACTGTATTCCCACCCTTATCTAGGGCTTCAAACAATGGGTCGATCCTGCTCGAGGTTTTCAGTGCCAAAATATTGGCCTTTAGATAGATTGTATATCTTTTGTTTTTTATTATTCATCCCACTGTCTCTGTAATTTTTCTATAGAGTCACAAAAAAACTTTGACGAAAGTATCGATATTGTTTACTATAATAGTGGCATTTTAGTACTTCTGGGTCTTAAATCAGAAAAGGGCCCTTTTGACCTATCTTTTTCTCCCCCCTCCAATAGTTTTTGTCAATAGTTCTACATCTTGAAAACTCAGAGGGAATCAATGCCCCATTCAGAGCATTGTCTCTCCCCGATTAAGTTTGAAAAAATTTTTTCCAAATTTAAGATTTCGGGCAAAGAGATGGATGTCCTTCACCCAATTAAATACATTCAGTGAGTTATTAGGTACAAATGACAATCCTTTTTTCAATTTCTTCAATTTCGTCAGTTGTGAGGGCTCTATGAGACAGATTGATGATTTTTATTATTTTTCTCCCAAGATTACTTGTTTGTTTAAAATTCTTTCTAAAAAAGAGGCAGGGGTCGGGGTCGCCTCTGCCTGTGATGTAGATGCAGATTGAGATGATGACGTAGCCCCAATATCTGCATTTGCCCCCATTGGATAATTGTTTTTTCCACTGTTGTTTCCTCTTTTTTGTCTTTTTTGGGTATCCATTGAGAATATTTATGTGGACCCCTGTGTCTAGTGCGGTAGGGGGATCTCTAAAACCTTTATTCCCCTTACGAGGTTTACTCTCGGAGGTATCAGTGTCAGATGACGATAAATCTGTGTCGAAACTCCCTGGGTTTCTATATGCTAGAATATGCACGATTTTCCCTAAATTCTGTCAGGTCCTTAATGAACTGTCTGTGTTTACGTTCTTTCAAATATGCCGTAAATTTATCAATATTTGTCTTTTGTTCTAATTCAAATTTGTGAAAGTCAGGGTCCCCCTTTATTTTAATGAAATTACTTAGCTAATTCCTTAAGCAAACTCAAAATTTATCAAGGGTCACCGTTCCTCCTCAATCAAAAAATTTATGAAACGCAGAGAAGATGAAGTTGCCTCAATTTCCCATTTTTCAATCAACTCCACGTTTCTAGATTTTTGGAGCGGTAAAAATGTATACGTAAACCTTTTGGCACTATTTTATTCTTGTGATAATTTCCAAGGGTTTTAACTCCCACCATGACTTAATATACAACTTGTATTTAAATTTAGTTCTTTAAACAAACCCTGTATGATAGAGAATCCTGGGTTTAAAAGGAAGAAAATTCTTCTCAGAAAAAACGCTTTCTGCATCCGATAGCCATTTATCACAGTCTAATAGACTGGCCATCCCATATACAACTCTCCCGACAAAGGTGATAAATACCGGAATCTTTAAATACAACAAAAAACAACAACATACTCCCTTTTTTTATCCAGCGGAGAAAGCCACTTCGATATATTACCCAGTATCGTAAATCATAAAACAAAAACCACAGAGAATATCAATACCTTTGGGCAAGATAGTATATAAAATATAACTTTTAATGAAAATTACTGATAAAACCTAACAACACTCCTAAGTGACAATGGACAAATTGTGCTCCAGTGTCATATTTTGTGTGGCCCCCCATTTTTTTTCCAGCTCTGCCTTAAATCTCTTGGGCATGGAGGTCACTAGAGCTTCACAGGTTGCAGCCACTGGAATCCTCTTCCCTCCTCCATGACGACATCACGGAGCTGGTGGGTGTTAGAGACCTTGTGCTCCTCCACCTTCTGTTTGAGGAGGCCCCACAGATGCTCAATAGGGTTTAGGTCTGGAGACATGCTTGGCCAGTCCAGCACCTTTACCCTCATTTTCTTTAGCAAGACAGTGGTCGTCCTGGAGGTGTTTGGGTTCATTATCATGTTGGATACTGCCCTGTGGCCCAGAAGGGAGGGGATCATGCTCTGCTTCAGTATAGCACAGTACATGTTGGCATTCATGGTTCCCTCAATGAACTGTAGCTCCCCACAGCCGGCAGCACTCATGCAGCTTCAAACCATGACACTCCCACCACCATGCTTGGCTGTAGACACACTTGTCTTTGTTCTCCTCACCTGGATGTCACCACACACGCTTGGCACCATCTGAACCAATTAAGTTTATCTTGCTCTTTAGTACTCCATGCCCTTAGTCTGCTTGTCTTCAGCAAACTGTGGGCTTTCTTGTGCATCATCTTTAGTAGAGGCTTCCTACTGGGATAACAGCTATGCAAACCAATTTGATGCAGTGTGTTGTATGGTCTGAGCACTGACAGGCTGGCTCCCCAAACCCTTTAACCTCTGCAGCAATACTGGCAGCACTCATACGTCCATTTTGAAAAGGCAATCTCTGGACATTGTGCTCTCAACTTCCCTGGCCGACCAATGCGAGGCCATTATTGTTCTGTCTTGTTAAACCACTCTATAGTCGTAGCCACCGTGCCGAAGCTCAGTTTGACAGTGTTGGTAACCTTTTTATAGCCTAGGTTCAGATGATTAGGGCACAAAACTAAAACACTCCTTCCTAACTGAAATGCAAACATCAATGTAGATAACTGTGCCCTACATAATTAACGGTCAGTCCACACGATATGGTTTTTTGGTCAGTTTTTCAGACGGTTTGCGGATTTAGAAGCAATGCTACCCATAGACTTTAATAGAAAATTCATACAGCCGTCCCCACTGAACAGACTCTCTGCTCAATGTTTTTTACACCACCAGCGTAACGAAAAACTTAGAACATATACATCTTCTGCCCAATTTCGCTAGTTGAGGAGGGCGGCAAATCCACAAACCGCGGACAGAACCATCCCCCAATGCAAAAGACGATAGAATACCGGATGGATTCTAAGACAGACTCCGACCGGTACTTTGTATATGCCGTGTGGACGCACCCTAGCAGTCTGGGCTAGTGGGTGTTTTTGTAAAATACTAGACCATGAGTCTCCACATTTCACAAGGGGTCACTAAGAGATTTCTCCACATGATTATTCCTTTTGCATTGCAAGGGAGAGATTGTTTTTTACCAAATAAATATAGACAAATTGTTTTTGATTAATTTTACAATAATTAACTCCTTAATCCCCGGGCCTGAAAAGTAGTTAATGACCAGAATTTTTTTTTAGTTTTTGCCCCCTTGTGTTTCAACAGTTGTAACTTTTTTATTTTTTCAATGACGCAGTTGGATGATGCCTCGTTTTATTCGGGACAAGTTGTACTATATGGGGGAATAGTTTAAGTTCACTTAGAAATTATTGTAGAATATTTATTTATTTTTTATTTTTTTGTTTTTTGTTTTTTTACTTTTTTTTTTACACCATTCCCATTCCACACTTAATAACTTGTTAGATTAATTCTACAGGTTATTATGGTCGTGTAGATACCTAATATGTGTAGTTTTTTTTTGTGTGCACAATTATTTTTTATTAAAAATTTAATTTAATTTTATTATTTTTTTTTTATTCACTTTTTTATTCTTTTTATATTTTTTACTTTTTTTTTTTTTTAATCCCATGAAGGGAGAACTGTTTTAATTTTTTTTTTAAGTGTTAGTAATGTATTAGCATATTCATATATGCTAATACATTATAATCTGTGTCAGTCTGACACAGGCAGTGATTTGGACAGCACACAGTGAGTCCTAGTCACTGGCTGGATACACAGACAGCTCTGGGGCCACTCTAGGTCCCCAGGGCTGACTGTGCAGCCATTCTCTGAGCTCTGTCGGGTGACTGGGTGTTCTGATCACCCGACAGAGCAGGGGAACCCTTTGATTGCGCTGCGGTAACACAACGCTGCAATCAAAGGGTTAAAGCACCGGGTTGCGGAGGTTTCCTCCGCTCCCCGGTGCTCGCAGGAGATGCTCTGGGATCAGGGCTGTGTAGTACAGCCCCGATCTCAGCGCAGCTGCTGCGTCGGGCGCCGCAAACTCCGGTGTCTGCAAGACGTCGCTGTATGCGAACGACCTGCACCAGCTGATGCCAAAAGTCGGTGGGCTGTCGTTAAGGGCTTAAACTGATTAAATAGTTTTTTTCATATATCTTTCATGTGACTTGACTTAACGGTTCGGTCAGATGACCGTTTTCAAAAGTTGTCACAACATGAGAAGAAATTGTGAATTTAGGAAAAATAAATTGTAATCAGGCCACAGCTTGGGAACAGAATAGCACAAAACATATGTTACATGCACCATAAGTCGCATGGAATAAGCACTATATGTGATCTTTTGCACCAGTTAATAAAATACAAAAAAAGCAATTGGATCTTGTGCGGTTGATTCTCTTCTACAACCTGAACAAGAAGTAGGGAAATGAAGCCGTAGAACCGCCCACGGTCTGGACAGGAAGTGGGAACCTGAAGCTGTAGAAAATGGAAGCTTGAAGCTGTCGAATTCTCCACAGCCTGAACAGAAAGTATGAGCCTGAAGCGCCCATAGTCTGGACAGGAAGTGAGATCCTGAAGAGCCACCAACAGCGTGAACCAGAAGTGGAAGCCTGAAGCTGTAGAACCACCAGAGCCTGAACAGGATGTGGTAGCCTGAAGCTGTAGACCCGCCCACAGCCTGAACAGGAAGTGGTAGCCTGAAGCTGTAGAAGCGCCCACAGCCTGAACAGGAAGTGGGAGCCTGCCGCTGGAGAAGCGCCCACAGCCTGAACAGAAAGTGGGAGCCTGAAGCTGTAGAACTGACCACAGCCTGAACAGGAAGTGAGAGCCTAAAGCTTTAGAACTGCCCACAGCCTGAACAGGAAGTGGGATCCTGAAGCTTTATAACTGCCCACAGTCCGAACAGGAAGTGAGATCCTGAAGCTGTAGAACCGCCCACAGCCTGAGCAGGAAATGGGAGCCTGACGCTGTTGAACCACCCACGTCCTGGACAGGAAGTGGGAGCCTGAAGCTTTAGAACCGCCCACAGCCTGAACAGGAAGTGGGAGCCTGAAGCTTTAGAACCGCCCACAGCCTGAACAGGAAGTGGGAGCCTGAAACTTTAGAATCGCCCACCGCCTGAACAGTTAGTGAAATCCTAAAATTGTAGAAACATCCACAGCCTGAACAGGTAGTGGGAGCCTGAAGCTGGCTGTGAAGATCAAGTTCTGTGAAACAGCTTGTTGAGAACACCCATTAACTACTGTTTTCTGTGACTATGGAATAAAAGCATGTTGACTATAGCGATAGCATGGAAGGTGAAGAAAAGAAGATATAAAGACTGTGGTTTTTGTGGTATGAGATAGAAGCTTGGGGACTGCCATCAGTAGTGAGCAATTCCTTTCAGTGCTGAATCCGGGAGTAAGGACTTTATATGTATATTGATTTTGACCAAAATAGGATTCCTTTTCTCCCCTCCAAGGCACCAATTATCTAAAATCGGATTGATCACCTTATTTGTATTTAATCACTAAATATAGATTTCCATTAATTTCAGTGGGACCTTTAACCCCTTCGCCACAGAGACTTGTTCTTTGTCAGGTTTGCAGGCTGAAGTGTAGTTTTTATTGGTATCATTGTGGTGTACAAAAATTACAAAAAGAGCAGTGCACAGCTCTTTAGCTATACTGATAAAACCTACAGAGCAGTTACCATGAAGCAGAGTGTACTGCACAGTTTCACATAATCTCCAAAAAATTGGGAATCTCGCAAGAGAACTAAGAGTGACTTTTGATCACTATATTTACTATTTTGCCATAGGCAAACTTAAACTCTATCAGTTCTCTATCTATTAAACACTAAAACGTAACTTTTATTATATTTAACTCTTAACCTCTATACACACTATTTAAAAACTGATCTCTATCCTCATCATTTAACCTTTTTGCTTCTGAAAGAGGAATAACTCCCTTTCTATCATCAAGTCTGGTGGAACCCCACCTATTAACAGGAGAGCCTTATATCTATAGCAAAGTACTAGCTTCAGTAAGGGATCCCAGCCAACTACTTGGGCAGTCGTCCCTAATCTCATAGACACAGAACAAATAAGGCCCCCTTGTGACACCGTCTGCAGCAGGTAACACTTGTAGACAGAGGTGAGAGATCACAATTTAAAACGTTATGCCTGACCTCGCCGCCACAGCTCTTTAGCTATACTGATAAAACCTACAGAGCAGTTACCATGAAGCAGAGTGTACTGCACAGTTTGGCTCCAAGCAAGCTGCAAGCAGACCATGCATGGAATGAGGAGGTGCGGTGCTTTCGACTCCCCATTCAACGCCATGGGAGCTTCCGTACATAGGATTTCACACACACTTGGCTATATCCTGAACGCCCACATTCTCATGTAGCTAGCTGAGAGCAATACACTTTGCTTCATAGGAACACCACTTAAATTAGTGTGCTCTAAAAAAAAACAACAATAAACTTACATTGCCTTACAAAACATCTACCTAGGAGGAGTAACCGCCCTGTAAAGGGCGACCCTGCTCTGGAACCTATCACTAGTAGACCCTCTGCTGTCCCTTACTTGGTCTACAATATATGGCAAAACTTTGTAATGTAACGACATACTCGCCAACCCTCCCAGATTGTGCAGGAGACCCCGGCAAATAGGGGTGATGTGCGCACTCCTAGGACAGGTGGTGAAGCTTTTGCAGTCAGCTGGCTGCAGGAGGGTCTTTAGATACAAGTGGCATAAGGCAACGTCATGTTTGGTTTTTTTCTACGCTCTTCCCCTACAGCTGCCGCACATCTTGTGGGAGGGAAGGGATCATATGCAGTGGCAGCAACGTGGCTATAGAGGACCTGTGACTGCACCTGTCATTGGTGACAGAGGCTGCAGCTGCTTCCATTGTTTGTGGCATTTGCTGCAGGGATCTGCATTTGTGAACAGAGCGGTGGAAGGTGCATCAAACTTCAGCTTACCTCGTCTGAGGACAAATACTATCATATCAATGCCTCCAGTATATTACTGGGATAAGAGGGTGGAGCTGCAAAGCTCAACCCCTCTCCCCAGCAGTGCACTGATCTGCAGATGGTTGCCAGCAGAACACTGGTGAGTATATTTCCTTAGGGATGGGAGTTAGAGTGTGGGAGGTGGGGTTAGAGTGGGGGAGAGGTTGTTTAGATTGAGTGCGGGCTTAAAGGAGAGTGTGGTGGTTTAGAGTGAGGAATGGGGTTAAAGTGAGGGAGAGGGGTTAAGAGTGAGAGATGTTAGTGGGGGGGAGTTGTGGATTAGAGAGAGAGAGTCTAAAAAGTGGTAGTGTGATTAGAGAAAGGGGGGTTCTAATATGATAGGAAGGGGGTTTCATTTGGGAGTTGAGAATGGAGAAGGGGCTGGTAAGGAGTGGGGGGTAGAGGTAGTGATGGAGTAATAGGCACACAGTTTTCTTATCTTAGAAAAGTTGAGTAATATCCATCCCCTGTAGGTGCCACCCAGCTTTTCTAAGATAGGAGAACTCTGTGTCAACTGTAGGGAATGGAACATCACCCAACTTTCCTGGGTGCTGGATAGGCTATCGAGCACCCAGGTAAGCGGGTTGATACTCCAACTCCCACAAGTGGCATCCATTTTTCCTATGTTAGGAAGATTGGATGCCACGAGTAGGGAATTAGGGAATTACCCAGCTTTCCTGCAATTGGGATAGAATATCCAGTGTCAAGGAAAGCTGGTTGACGACCATCCTCCACATGGCTTTCCTGAATATCCAGCCTATGTATGCATATGTGTGTATTATTTGTTTATTTACAGCGTCCCATTTGGACTACATTGGATTTGGTGGACTACGTTAGATCAACCTTGGATCTATTTATTTAATAAAATGGTTCAAGAAGTTTGGTCTTGGGAAGTGTTAATTCAATAAGATGTTTTTTGTGCTGTTTCAGCATTTTTTACCAATTTATTTTTAGGGTTAGTAATGGAGGATCTGACAGATGCTTCTCCATTACTATCGCTGGAGCTTGGTGTCAGCCAGCAGTTGTTTTTGTCACCCCAAGGCTGACACTGACCCCATCTCACTATTAGCCCAGTACCCAACACACCAGGGGTACTTTGGAGAGCTGGGTAACCATCAACCTGTAACTTCTGCAGCAATGCTGGCAACACTCATGCATCTATTTTGAAAAGATAGTCTCTGAATATTACACTGAGGACTTGCATTCAGCTTCTTTGGTTGACCATGGTGAGGTTTGTTCTGAGTGGAACCTGTCTTGTTAAACCGCTGTATAGTCTTGGCCACCACGCTGCAGCTCAGTGTCAGGGTATTGACAATCTTCTTATAGCCTAGACCATCTTCATGTAGAGCAACAATTCTTTATTTCAGATCCTCAGAGAGTTCTTTGCCATGAGGGGCCATTTTGAACTTCCAGTGACCAGTATGAGAGAGTGTGAGAGCGATAACACCAAATTTAACATACCTGCTCCCCAGTCACACCTGAGACCTTGTAATACTTATGAGACACATGACACAGTGGAGCGAAAATGGCAAATTGGGCACAATGTCTTCATTTTTACTTAGGGGTGTACTCATATTTGTTTCCAGTAGTTTATAGATTGATGACTCTGTTGAGTTATTTTGAGGGGACACCCCATGTACACTGTTATAAAAGCCCCGCACTGACTACTTTACATTATATCAAAATGTCATATCTTCAGTGTTGTCCCATGAAAAGATATAATACAATATTTACAAAAATGTGAAGGGTGTACTCAGTATTGTGAGATACTGTACCATGGGTGGCCACGTACTGGATCTTATCCCTAGTAGACTCTCTGCTGCCCTTTACTTGGTCTACAATAGAGAATATATGGCAAAACTTTATTATGAATGGTATATATCACAACTCTTGCTCCCTCCATAAAAAAATCCCTATATGGCAAAACTGGGTCTCGTGGCAGTGTGTATATAGCACAACGTGTAGACATAACAGAATGTCAGGCACCATAGATAGTCTCAAAGCTAATCAAAGCTGCCCGATTATACTGACAGACATAAGCAGCATGTATAGATAATGTGTTATAATCGCCGAAATGAAATAAAGTTTGCAGAGTAATCAAAACTGCCCGAAATAGAAATTTTGAAAAATGAATACAGTACATACAGTACATACCAGTTCCTTCATAGAGAATATAATTATAGTGCTGGCATACAGCATCAAACTATAATGTTCATACATTATGTGACCTTGATAGTAGTTAGTTGATAATCTTAGTGACACGATTAATCCTGGAATTTGGCATTTGTTTGTCCATTAGTTGTGCTGTATACCATTCGTTCTGTGATAATGTGTTGTTATATATTCCCAATTGTAGACCAAGTAAGGGATAACAATAGATATGCTATGGATATCATCCAGTGCGGGGACATCCTTTTCAGGACAGTTACTCCACCTAGGTAGATTCTTTTGTAGGGCAATGTAAGGGTAAGTTTATTGTTGTTTTTTTTAAACTAGTAAAAGTTAAGTTTTATCAGTATTATTGAGGAGCTTTTTTTACTAAGTTTTTTTGTGATTTTTGATTAAGACTTTTGGTGAACATCCTGACGTATCGTTTGATGTTTTCCAATTCCTATTAACTAAAATTGGCCCTGTGATCTTACCATTGTGGGATACATAAGACTTTTTGATCACTTTTTACTCCAATTGTCTGGAAAGACAAAAAGGCCTTATGTATGAAAACTGTTTAGAAGTAAGACTGTCTTTGCTGCCCATAGCAACCATTCAGAGCTCAGCTTTCATTTCAGATTGTGCTCTGGAAAAATAAAAGTTGAGCTAAAAAACTATCAAAAGGATACAAAGTAATTTTTGGAAAAGCATTTCTGCTACTTAGAATACATGAAAAAAAATTGTGGTTCTTAATTCACATTTCTGATCAAAACTGCTTAAGCCCACCCACCAGTTAGCAAGGTGACCTCAATACAGGTGGGAACCTACGCTATTGTTACATCTCTTGGTGCATATTCAGACCTCAGCATTTCAGGGAGAGAAGGTTCCAGCTATAAGGTGCTCTGCATTGATTTAAAAGCCTGTGCAGGTGGATTGAGTGCAAAAAAGAATAAAGAGGGGGCAGCCACTCCCACATACAAACAGTCTAGAAAACAATATTTGGTCTGAAAATCCAAATAACTTTTTTTTTTTTTAAATGAGCATAGGTGCACTCTGGTGTGGCAGTAACATACAAACACAATTCAATATCAGCAGCACTCTACTAGCACTAAAAAACTATCATAAGGAACATAGGAATTTTTGGAAAAGCATTTCTGCTGCTACATGAAAATTTTTTGAGGTTCTTAGTTCACATTTCTGATCAAACTGCTTAAGCCCATCTGCCATCTGCAAGGGGACTTCAACACTAACGTTACTTCTCTTAGTGCCTGTTCAGGTCTCCACACTTCAGGGAAAGAAGGTTCCAGCTACAAGGTGCTCTGCATTGATTTAAAAGCCTGTGCAGGTGGGTGGAGTGCAAAACCAAAAAAATCTTCTCTCCCTGAAATGTGGAGGTCTGAACAGGCACTAAAAGAGGAAAAGTTAGTGTAGGTTCCCACCTGTATTGAGGTCACCTTGCTAATTGGTGGGTGGGCTTAAGCAGTCTTGATCTGAAATGAGAACTAAGAACCTCAAATTTTTTTTATTAATTCTAAGTAGCAGAAATGTTAGTAGTGTGCTGCTTTTATTGGATTGTGTTTGTATGTTGCTCAATTTTTTCAAAAAAGTTTTTTGGGATGTGCAAAACCAAATATTGTTTTCTAGACAGCTTTCATACATAAGGCCCAAAGTGACCAAAAAAACTATTTTGACAATTTTTGTCAATTTTTTTCGCAGCACTGTTCCTCATCCATTTAGACATCATAACCATGATCACCGTAGAATCCAAAGGGTTAAACAGCAGGGATAGGAGGTGGCTTTTATCCCTGCTGTTAGCGGCAGGTACAAGCTGTAATAATCAGCCCTCCATCATTTGAGCAGACCCACCGCGTGACCCCACTTCATAGCTCCTTACTGACAATAGGGCGCACCCATACGTCCTTTAAGGAGTTAAAAATTTTAAAACAAACCATAACAAACACTCAACACATTTGGTATCCCTAAAATCGTACCGACCTGCAGAATACAGGTAACAGGTCATTTATACCGAACAGTGAACTGCGTAGAAACTAAATGTCAGGGACGCACACAAAGACACAGACAAGTGAGGCCCTGACACTGGTCCCAGCCTCTGTCCCTGCCTTTTGGGGAACCCGACTCCTTAATAGGCCGGCCCCAACCAGAAGACTGATGGCTGCACTGGTATAGGTGCGACACAGACAGGACAAACAGACACAGAACAATAAACGTAGTCGGGCGGTCAAAAGTCGACAACAATACGGGCAGCGAGGTACAGAATCGTGAGACAAAGAGAATAACCGGGGGCGGTCCAAAGTCGGCAACAATACGGGCAGCGTGTTACAGAATCGTGAGACAAAGAGAATAACCGGGGTGCAAAGCGAAAGGTCAGGAGATCACAGAAGCAACAGAAGAGAGCAGGCGAACTATAGGGCAATGAGCCAAAATAGCAGACAAGGCAGGAAGGAAGCAGAGACCTTATAAAGGAACAGATGAAAGGTAGAACTGAAGCAATAGGCAGAAGGAACAAAAGACCAGATAGGAGAAGAAGGAGGAACAAAATTAACCACGAGTGTGCTGGAAGATCAATTAGCACCCAGCACAAAATAAACCCAGTTCACACTAGTGATAAGAAACGTAGTCTTAAGTCAAAAACCATGGTTTACGTCGTACTGGCCGTGGCCGGCGACCAGAGCCAAAAGACGGGGGTGTTTCAGGCACAATCATGACACTAAACCCTGCAAAAAATGGTGCAATTGCATTTTTCTTCCCCTCCACCCCAGAAATTTTTTTCTTGTATTTCTGAGTACATTATATTGTACAGTCATTGATGCCATTAAAAAGTACATATTTTCCGACAAAAAAGTAAGGTAAAGGAAAATTGCTAAGAATTTGGGATGAAGAGAGGACAAACTGTAACGATTGGGTTACACAACCACAGAGAGAGCATTATGGATACAATGTATCTTGTTCTCTATGGGGAAAAGATTGATACATATAAAACAAAGTCTAACAATACAAAAGTTAAGTAACAAAGTTGTTTTGGTGCCCTTTGGGGGCTCAGGGAACGGTTGAAAGAACCCGGAACCAAAGGGAACACTTGGAAACCCTATTGTAGTTTTAAACCCAAATTCACACAATAACAGATTTGCGGGACGGAAAAACAGTCAAAACAAAAGGTTTTTTGATGACCAAAAAAACCCTTAAAAGATAAAGGGGTTTGCGTTTTAAATTTGTACAAAACCCTTCATTCTTTATAAAACTGTAATTTTTTTATTAAAAAAAAAACTTTTCCTTTTTTTTGGGTTTTACACATTGTTTTTCCCTTCTAAAAGCTCTTAGGATCAAAAAACCCCGAATTTAAAACCCAAAACAGTGGCCGTTTTCAGGGTCGGCCACTGTCAATGCCATGTTAATGGAAGAGCTTCGTAGGAGGTTGGTAACCTAGTCTTGGAAAGCTTGACGGCTTAAGTAGGGTCCCTTAAGACAAATATAAAAATTTGGGGGAAATTTTTTCTACCCTTAGGGGTTTCATGAAAAATTGTAAGGTTTAAAAAATTTCCCGGGGAGTGTGAGGGCATGTCCCCGGGCAGGGGTTTTTCCCGGCCGGGTTCTTTCAGCGGTTTGGGGTTTTTGCCACAAAGGAAAACCCGGCAAAAGTCCCCCTGCACAAAAAAAGGTTTTAAAAAACTGAAAAAAAAAAAAAAAAAAAAAAACTTTTTTGAAAAAAAAAAAAAAATGTTCCCCCCTTTTCCCTTTCCCCACCCCGGTTTTTCGGAGGGAATATAAACATATAAAAGGGAAAGGGGTCGGGGCTTTTCTCCTTTTCATCGCGGAAAAAAGGGAACCCACGGGGGCCCGGGGGGGGGGGGCAAAAAAACTGGACAAAAACCAGTGGGGATAAACTGACCGGAAATTTTGCCCTTTCCCGTGGGGAGGGAACCCCTTATAAGGGCCCATGGTCAAACATGGATACAAAAAATAAACACAAATACTTAACATTACATCCTAACCCCCCAAATATACCAAAAGCGGAAAGTAAGTAAAAAACCCCTCCTAATTTTTGAGTTAGAAAAATTTCAAATTTCCCAATTTTTTGCATAAAATCAACCCAACACCCATATAATTCTTTAAAACCCATTTTGTAGTAGTATGGCTTGTGTCGGATTGTCTTATAGGGCAAAATTTAATGAATCTCCCCGGGGTGGGGGGGCCACCTTTCCGCCAAATTCCGGGGAATTTGCGCCCTGATTTATGTGGGGGCCCCGGGGCGGGGTTTTCATAAAATACCCATGTAAAGTCCGCCGCGCCCCCTGTGTTTAGGCGCAGTGGGGCTGAGGCGCATGCGGCGTGCGCCAATGTTTTCGGCCCAGGGGAAATGCGGCCCTTTACAGAAGGGGAAAAGCCCGCCGCCCCTGGGTGTGTGGGGCCCCAGTGGGGGGAAACCGAGGCGCGGGTTGCGGCGCTGGGTCAAATATTGGGCCCCGGAGGTATTCACTCATACATGGGGGGGAAAATTTCCCCCTTCCCCCGGGCCAGTTTTTGTGTGGGGCACATTTGGCGGGGAACTGGGCCGGGTGCGGGACTTAGGGCCGTCCCGGGCTGTGCCAAAAAAAACCATTCCCGTTTCAAAACGGGGGGGGAACAGCGGAAATCATTCCAGAGGGCGGTGCGGATATGAATAAAAAATCCCCTTTTTAATAAAGGCGTTCAACATTTAAAGGAAAAGAGCTGAAACCAAAAAAAATAAAAAAAAAAAAAACCCAAAAATCCCCTTTTCCCAATATAAAAATTTTCAAGAATTAGGATATTGGAAATTCCCGGGAAAAAACCCGTAATTCAAAATTCAGAAAGCTTTTCCTTTTTTTTTTCGGAAAAAACCGGGCCCAAAACCAATAAATGGAGCGACATTTGAACCAAAAAGCCCTTATGGGAAATTTTAGCCCCATCAGAACCATGGGGGGAATTTTTCAAAATACAGAAAAAAGCTGAAAAAAAGCTGATTGGTTAACTACCGGGGATTTGGGCACTCACCCCAATCAGAATAGGAGCGCCCAGAGACCTTCTGGGCCTAGGGAGAAAGTTTAGACCAATCAAAAACCCACGGGGGGAACAGTTCAAAATACTGTAAAAAAGGGTTGAAAAAGGTGATTGGCTGAGTAGGGGGGCTGGCTATCTCAGCAATCAAATAGGAGCGACAGGGGCCCCTTTAAAAACCTTGGGGAAAATTTAAATGCCCAAATAGAATGGGGCGCCCAAAGCCCTTTTTCCCTTTTCTATGGAAAATTTTAACCAATCAGAACCACGGCGGGAAAAATTAAAAATTTTAAACAGTAAAAAGACAAAAAAGGAGCTGTTTGGGGGCTAAAGTAGGGGTGGTTTGGGTTTATCCCAGCCAATCAGAGCGCGAGCTACTTCTCCCATTATAGTTTTTTGGAAAGGAGGGGCCTCTGAAATCTCGGGCTCACCCCGTGCAGCATGAAGAATTAACCCAAAAAATTTTTTTTTATTAAATGTAAAAACTTATCGTTTTAAAGACCAAAACCCCTTCTTTTAAAAATAAACAGTTAAAAACCCGAACAACCGTTTGGTCGCCGAGCCCGGCGCTACAAAAGGAAATTTGGGAAAGAGGAATGGGCCGGGAAAAAAATCCCAGTAATTCAAATTGTTTAAGCTTTTTCCCCTTGGTCGGAAAAACCCACCCAATCAGAATAGGACGACAATGCCCCTTTTAACCTATGGGGGAAAGAAATTGACCAATCGAATGGAGCGAAAAAGGGCCCCATTTATCCTATGGAAAAAAAAAAAATTGACCAATAAATATTCAAAGGGGGGACTGTTCAAAATACAAAAAAAATGCAAAAACGAGCTGATTGGTTGAGCTAGTGGGGGCTCGCCCCTCTTCCCAAATCAGAGCGGAGCAACTTTCTCATAAGAGTTTTAGGGGGAAAAGAAAACCCAACCCGAAACTCTGGGGGATTGGCAAAGTTAAAAAAGAGGCCCCGTTTTTTGGCCCAAAGGGGAAGACGGCGGCCCCTATGGGTTTTCAATGCAACGGGAAATAAAACTGCCCTTTAAAAATTAAAAAAATTTCATGTTTATTTTCTTTATTTTGGGTTAGCCAAGGACCCAATAAGGGGTGCAACGAAAATAAAGAAATAAACATGTTTTTATTGATTTAAAATTTTTTTTTTTTTACCCCCCTATTATCTTTCCCGTTTTATATACACATCGGGACAACTTTTGTATTTTTTAAAATTTGATTTCGGCGGAACATTTTTTATTTAGATTGCATTAAAAAACCCAAAGGGCGCGCCCCGCTCTCCCTTTTGGGTCCAAATAAGGGGGCCCCTTTTTTAACGGGGCCAAATCACAGAGCGCGCTCAAAATTTTCCCCTTCCCCCCATAGAACTCTATGAAAAAGTAGTCGCGTTTCGATTGGCTAAGCGGGGAGGGCCCCCGCAGCATAACCAGTCAGTCGTTTTTTGCATTTTTACTGTATTTTGAATTATCCCCCCCGTGGATTTTGATTGGTTTAAAATTCTCCTTTGGATGGGAATTTGGGGTTTTGTCGCCCCTTTTCTGTTTGGTAAATATTTCTCCATTTTTTTTTAAGGGGTTCTCTGTCGCTCCTATTCGTTTGGGTCGGCTACCCCAAGCCCCCCGGGGTTAGTTTAAACCCAATCAGTCTTTTCGGGTTTTTTTTTTACTGTTTTTTTGAACTGCCGCCTTTTGTTTTCTGATTGGCCCAATCCTTCCCCTTTTGGTTTAAAAAATGGTTCACTGTCGCCCCCTTTTCTGTTTGGGCCGTTTATCCCGCCCAAAATGAAAATTTAGGTTTTCAAATTTAAATTTAAACTGTTTTCCGGCAATTTAAAATATCTTAGTTCTTGAAATTTGCGCCGTTCTAGATTTTTTAGGAAAGGTTTTTTTTTTTTTAAATTAAATTTTTTTTATTTTTCAGTGTTTTCTGCCCGGGTTTTCCCCCTTTTAAAAAAAGGCGAATTTTCGAAATAATCCCTCCTCCCTTGCACGGCGCCTCGGGCCGGGAAAGCATTTAGCCCAAAAAAAAAAAGGTTTTGCTGTCGGACCTGCCGAGCGCTGCACTCCCCTCGTTTTGCCAAACTCCCCACCCGAACGTGCCTCGGAGTTTTCGGGGCCGCGCCGCTTTCCCCCCCCGGAACCCCTTCCCCCGCCCACACCCGCCCCACTGCCCGCCCCTTCATGCGGGGCACAGCTAAAAAGTGGCAAACGGCGGGCGTAACACCCATCCCTGCATCCGCGGGGGGTTTTGGGGGCCCGGGGGAGGCGCGGGAAATACCCAAAAAAACCCAGGAATAAACCCCGATCATACTTTTTCCCCCATGTCCTTAGGGGCCAAAATAAAGGAAAAAAAAACTTGCAAAATTTTTCTTTCCTAAATTCTCCCCTAAATGTGTTTTCTGGAACATTTTGTTTAAAATTTCCGGGGGCACCCCGCCAGGGTGATCCCATAAACAAAATTTTTGTAGTATTTAGGGCCTTGTACCCGGGATTGTTTTATAGTTCTAGGGCCCAAAACATGGATAAAAAACATGATAAAAAATTCACCCTATATTCTACCTAAATATTATTTTGTAACAATGTCAAAATATCAAGCACATAGAAAAGTAATCTCCATAGAAATAAAATTGTTTTTTTTTTTGCCCTTATAACAAAAGGGATAATTTTTTTCCCCAAAATTTGGTGCAGGAACCGACTAGGGGAAAAGGGCCCCCTTCTAGACTTAATATTGAAAATAGCCCTAAACGGGAGTCCAAAGGTTCGGGTTTTGGGGGGCCCCCTAGGGAATAGTGACCATAATATAAAAAACTTCCATTTACCCTTTAAATTTGGAGCTTTTTTTTTCATGGAGCCAAAAAAACACAAAAATTTGGGGAAGGCAAATTTTTTATTCTGTTAAAAAGGAAAAAAAACCCTTTTATTGACGGGAAAAAGGGGGGGGGGTTTTTAAAATTTTTTTTTTAGCAGAACAAAAAAATAAATGGGAAAATTTTTAAAAAACATTCTAGGCTACCATGTGAGAGGGGAAACTCCCCTTAGGGTAATAAAAAAAATTAAAAACAGGAAAACCCAATGGGAAAAAAAACAGGGTTTTTAAAAGAGGAATAAAAAACAAAAAGAAAGCGTTTTTACCCACTAAAAAAAGGGGGGCAGTGAAGAGGCACTAAGGGAAACTATAGGGAAGAAAATAAAGTGTGGGGAAAATAAAGATAAAGGAACAAAGTGGAACCGGAAAAAACTATCCTTAGAAAATAAAACAACCCCAAAAAATTTTTTTAACTTTATAAATATAAAAAAATTAAAAAAAAAAAATGTTGGCCCTTTAAAAAGTACAGATGAGAAACAATAGAGGGCATGAGAAAAAAGGCCCCAAAAAATTAAACACTTTTTTTTTTCCCCCTGTTTTACCGAGAAGGGTGGGCCCTTCCCGTTGAAAGAGGGATTTAGGTAAAATCCAACTTAAAAAATTTCTTGTCCCCCAAACCCCGGAAAAAGGAGCTTCCGTTTAGGAAAATTAAAATTTGGGCAAACCCCAGGTCCAGAAAGGCTAAAACCCCCGTGTCCCCAAGGAGTTTTAAATGATGTCATAAAATAGGCCCCTATTTTTTAAAATTTATGGGCTGTATAAAAACGGGGGTAAAACCCAAAAGGGTTGGGGCATAGCAAATTGGGCCAATATTCAAAAAGGGGTCAAAAAGTGACCAGGAAACTATAGGCCCGTAAATTAACCCTGTTTTGGGGAAAATGTTTGAAGGTTTCTCCCGAGTTCTATCCCGGGGGTTCCACTGAAAAAAAAATGTATAACGCCGGGTTTCCCCATGGGTTCATGAAAGGGTCGGGGCCTGTCAGACAAAACTAACAGCTCTATGAGGAAAGGCGGCTAGGGCTGGATCGGGGGGGAGGCACTGGATGTCATATATCTAGAATTTTTTTAAAGCAATTTTATTCAGGGGGCCCCATAAAAAAAGGGTTGGGAAAAAAAATGAGAATGCTTGGGGTTTGGGGGGGGGAAAAGGTGCAAGTTTGGGGAAGCAATGGTCACTGAAGAAAACAAAGGGTAGAATTAACGGTACATTTTCCGGGCTTTGGAAACGCTTTTTACAATTGGGGCCAAAGGGTCAGTATTGGGCCCTATCCTTATAATATTTTCATTAAAAGGGGTCTTAACAGGGGAAAACCCCAGATAAATCAATCTTTGCAGATGATAAAACTCCGTAAAGGGAAACCACCAATAGAGGGTAAAGGGTTATTAAAAAAGGGATCGGAAGGTTGGGGGGCCCGGCAGGGGAAAAAACAAAATGAGGTTTAACCCCTGATAAATTTCAAAGGGTTTTGCACATGGGGGGGGAAAAAACCCTTACATGAAAATTTAAAAAGGAAAAAGGCTGGGTAAAAAAAGGGCAGGAGAAGGAAAATTGGGAAAACCTGGTGGAAAATTAAAAAAATTGTAGAAGCCCGTGTCGGCCGCAGCTGCCAAAAGGGTTAAAAGGAAACATGGGGGGCATTTAAAAAAAGGCTAGATGCACCCTGATGAGAAAAATTATTCTCCATTTTACAAAATCATGGATTTTGACCCCACATGGGAAAAAAAGTTTTTACATTTTGGGACCTTTCAAAAGGGAAAGCCTTGTAGAGCTTGAACAGGAACAAATCGGGCAACAAAAAATTTAATTTAAAGGGCCCGGGTGGACACAGTAACAGAAAGGGTTAGCAAATTAGGGGTTTTTTAGTTTAGAGGGAAAAAAACGGCTTGGGGGGGGAAAGGGGACGAGACCCATAAAAAAAAATGTTTTAAAAATTTTTTAAGGGCCTAATTTGAGATCTCGTAAAGATTTTTTTTTAACCCCGGGGCCCTTAAACAGAAAAAAAGGGGGGATTTCCCCCTACGCTTGAGGGAAAAAAAATTTTACATAAACATAGAAAGGGGGTTCTTTTCTGTAAGATCCCGGGGACATGGAACCTCTCCCCGAGGAACTTTTCATGGTGAATTTACTAACAGAGTTAAGAAGGGTTTTTATGCAATTTTTGGGGATGTAAAAAAAGTTTTGTGACCAGGGGGTTCCAAAAGGGGGGAACATTTCTTGATGTAAATAACAATTATTGTGACCAGGGTTCCGAGGGGGGGGGTTTTTATCCAGGGATTTTTTTCCGTTGCCCGATTGGAATTTAGGAAAGGAAATTTTTTCCCCAAACCCTGAGGTCAATTGGCTTTTTTCTCTTTGGGGGTTTTTTTTCCTTCCTCTGGGTCCCCAAAATTTAACCTTTGAAAAACTTTAAAAAATTTTTTGAACTGGATGGGGCGGGATGTCTTTTTTTCGGCCCCGACAAACATGTAACTATTACTTGTTTCAAATTGGGCTTTTAAATCTGCATTTCCAAACAAAAAGGGTACAAAAAACCCCTTTCCCCATTTTTATCCTAAAAATTTTTTCCTAAAAATGTTCTTTGGGAAAATTTTGCATAAAATCAAGCACACAGCCATGTAATCTCCATAGAAATACTTTAGTAGTAGTATGACTTGTAGCTCAGATTGTCTTATAGTCTGCATTTTCCCTAGGAACAAAAACCCTGCATAACATTTTTTTTTAAATTTTACCTAAATATGAACGGCCAAAAAAATCAAGCAACCCGCCATGTCCCAAATTTTTAAAAAACTTTAGTTTTAAGTAAGACTTTTAGCTAGACTTTCAATTAGAAATATTTTTTTTTTTTTTTTTAATTTTTTTTTTTTTTTTTTTTTTTTTTTTAAAAAATTGAATGTTTGCTGAATATCCACAGCATGGTCTGAATGAGGTTGGCGTCTTGCTCCAAAAGTTTTTCTTGTTGTGCAAAAATTTTCCAAAATTTACCCCAAAAGCCCCCTATCCCCAATTTTTGTCAGTAGTGTATACGGGGAATTTAGGATGACCTGTTTGCTTTGGTTTTTTTTACCCCAAATTGGCCATGCAGGGCTATAAACAATCTGGGGTAAAAGTTTTATACTTATATTTGTTTATGGAGTTAAGGTGTGTGCTTCATGCACAAAGGGCGACAATTATGAATGGGGCTGCACCAAAAGTCTGCCATTTTTTTTAGGGGGGGGGGGCCCGGGGAAAAAATAGCCAGCCCCGTTTGCTATATTTTTAAACGGACGCAATCCAATTTTTAAAAAATACTGGAAACCTCTAAAAAAGCATTTATGCTTTTCTACAATGCAAAAAAAAACTTTTAGATTCTTAGTTCACATGTCCCTATAGGGAGGAAAAGGTTTCCCCCATTTTGGTCTCTTTCACCCCACCCCCCTCCACAGGGTGTTTATCCGTGCCGTATGTTGAAAAGGTTTGGGGCTTTTTTTTATTTTTTTTCTTCCCGGATTATGGATCGTTTACCCAAAAGGGGAAAATTTTAAATTTGACTCCCAAAGGGGAGGTAAAGATAGAGTAGGGCCCCCGCCCTTTAGATTTCCCCTTTTGGGAGCCCGGGGGGGGCATAAGCATTTTTTTGATCAAAAAATGTGAACTAAAAATTTTAAAATTTTTTTTTACTCCAATATTTTGGCCCCCCTTCAAAATGTCGGGTTGCATTTTTTTAAAGCCCTGGATCAGGGGGGGGGGGCGGGGGGGCGGGGCATTGCAAACCCTCGAAGCTTCAATAGCAATCCAGGACATTACTTTCTGGAAACAGGGGAGAGCACTTTAAAATGGGGGTTTTCCTGAACCAGAAATGTCACTTTGTAGCTAGAAAGCACCAAAACTATGCCAGCAGTAGAAAAAGGGGTTTTAAAAATTCAGGCGCATTTTCCCCTTTTAATGCAAACCCAAAAAAAAAGGGAAAATACATATATAGGTGGAATTTTAAAGGGGGAAATTTTTTCCCATTTTTTTTTTTTAACCCCCCCCCCGGTTGGCCAAAGAGGGCTATAAGACAATCTGAGCTACAAGTCATGCTACTGTTAATGTATTTCTAAAGGAAAAAATTTTTTGGCCCGGTGTCCCTTTATTTTATGCACATTTAAATAAAATGTATTTTAAATGTGGGGATAAAATCATGCACAAGCCATGTAATTTTCATAGAAATACATTAATATTTGGGATGATTGTAGTCAATTTTCTTTGTATTGATGGCCAACATGGATAGAAAAAGTGGAAATTAGGGTGAAAAGTTTATTCAAGTTTTTGATTTCCCTGATTGGCCCTTCTGCTAGGGCAAATTGAGTTTTTTCTAAAATTGGTTTTAAAAAGTTTAAAAAGTTTGACCCGTGTTTTTTTCTTATTTTTTTCATTTATCTCTTTATTAGATGTGTTAATTATTTTAAAAAATTAATCCCTAAGGGTTTTAAGTTTACAGAAAAAAAATGGTAAACTCAGACCAATCCGGAAACCCAAAAAACCTTTTTTGATATTTCACAGTCGGCCCCCGGGTTAGTGGGGACCCGGGGGAGTGGAAATTGGGTGCACACCCGGGGCAAAAGTTTTTAGGGGGGTAGCTCCCCTTGTTCAAACTGCCTTTAGGGTGCTTTCACCCCACGCAGTTTTGGTGCGGGTTTTTTCTGTTCTTTTAATTTTAAAATGCCTTTAAAAAAACCCGCAAAATTCTTCCCGTTGTCTAAAAATTTTTTGGGAAAAGGTTTTTTCCCAAGTAAGTTATAATGCTGGTTTTTGAAGTCTTGTGGGTAAGACAACTTTTTGATCACTCATTTTCCCCCCAAATTTGTAAGTGAAAGAAGCTTGCTGGTAATCAAAGGGAGTTTTTAAATTTGGGGCGCAGTTAAAAAATGCACCAAAAATGGGCTTTTGTGAAAGAAACCCTAGAAGGGAAAATTTTAGGGTTTTAAAAAGGCCCCAATTTAAAAAAAAATTTGGGGAAAAACCTATCCCTTTTACAGAAATGCCTTAAGGGTTTGTTTTCAGTACCCTTTTATTCATCTTTCCCCAAACCTGTTTTGGCTTCATTTTTAATTCAGGGGTGTGTTTACTGCCTTCTATGGCTGCAGGAAAACCAGGGCTGGGGGTTATAGCAAGCAGTGCTTTGGCAGCCCAAACAAAGGGGATTGAACGGTTCTGTAGCTAAAAGCAACCGTGCGGAGCCTATCGGGAGAGATTTTAACAGGTCTTAGCTATAGCAATTTTGTTTCTGGCAGCCTATCAAGAGGAAAGGGAAAAGGTCGTACTATAGGACCTGAGGAGGGATTATTATTTTTATTATTTTTTTTAGAGCGCCCTTGAACCGGGCGCTTTTTCCTTTAAAGGGGGTTTCAAACAAAACCCTAAGGCAAACCAAGTTCAATGCTGACAGATGTGACAAACAATTTGTTAGAACTTTATGCCTTTATAACTTAGTTACTTGTTTGGGCCCGGGACAGGGCTCCCCTTTGTTAACCCCCTTTAAAACTTTCAAAAAAACATTTCAACAACGAGGCCCAAAATGAAATGTTCAAAAAGCTTTATATTTTCTCCTATCAAAAATTTCAATAACAGTAAAAAAAACCCGGGAGGGGACATGGCGGGTTAAAGCACAATCCCCTTCCTTTTTTAAAATCCAAAGGCAAACTCTTTCAAAGAGCCACAGGTACGGGTGAGAACTCCGAAACGACGCCCAAAATTGGGGTGTGAATCCCGCTCTGTTTGGAGCTTTTCAGCCGAAATTTTTGGACTCTTTGAGGGGGTTTTCGTTTTTTAATTTTAAGAAGGAAGGATTGTGCAAAAACAAGCCAGTACCTCCAGGGTTTTTTTACTGTTTTTGTTAAATTTTTTATTGGAATTTATAAAGCTTTTTGAATCATTAAACCCCTTTAATTCCTTGTTTGAATTGGGAAGCCCGCCCAAAAGGGTTTTAATTTTTACAAGGAAGGGGGAAAGAGGGTAGAAGGTGAGGGGCAGACATTTTTTGAGGAGGGGAAATAAAATGTGAACAAGGTTAGTTTAGGTTAAAAGGCCCAAAAAGAAAAGGGGTTTTCAGGTTTTTTTTTTGAAGCTGGTGGAAAATGGGAAAAGAGTTTTAGGTGTTGGGGCGTGAGTTTTCCCGAGGGAAAGGGGGGAAACACGGGAGAAAGGGCTTGGAGACTTTTTTAAAATTACTTTAAAAACCCGTTCCCACAGTAATGCGCCTTGGGTTTTTTGGGGCTGAAGCTTAAAATGTGTAAACTTCGTACCCCGTCAATTTGTGCGCCCCGCCTCCCCCCAGCCCCCCAAATTTTAGGGGCATTACAAAAATGCCGGGGGCCCTCTTTTAATTTTGCTGAATTTTTGGGGTGGGCCCCCAATTTAAAAAAAAAAGTGCCTTTTTTGGGCCCGAAGGGAAAACCCGACTTCTGGCGCAGCCTCGTTCACTTCCCTTTGCCCCAAAAGTTTTGTCAGTCAGGTAGTTTTTTCCTTTTGGGGGATTTTGTTTATTTGGGTTTGATACTTTTCTAATTTTTTTATTTACCCGGAAATTTTGATCCCCCTCTAGAAGGTTTTTTCCGAAAATAAAAAATTTTTCCACAGGGGCATTTTAAGAGGGAAAAAGGGCGTGTGCATGTTTATCTAAAAAAACCCCTTGCCTTTTATATTCTGGAACCTTTTTTTGGGATAAAACAAAGTATGTTCTTTTAATCGCCAAAAAATTTTTGGGGCGTTAGGAACAAATCGTGTCTTTTTGTTGGTTGACAATTTCTTTTGTCTAGTTTAGGTATTTTTTTATTATTTTATTATTTAGAGCGCCTTTAATTGCAGGGAGTACATTCGGGGGGATAAAAACATAACATAGGGTACGGCCCAAACGCCTGTTCCTGCCTTTCCTGGCCTCGCGTCGCCGTGAAGCTCAGACCTCTTACTACCTGTGATTGCTGTGGGGCTTTCTCATACTGGCCCTGCTGCTCCCCCCATCTTGGCTGCTCCCCCTGATTCCCTGCTCTATAGAGGGGCGGCCCCTCTTTGCCTTCCTTTATTTCCACATGTGCGCGGGTTGGGCTTCCTCTCCCAACCCCTTCCCCCTGGGGGTTTTATAAGCCTGCCCTCAACCCCCCGGCCTGATCCTTTGGTTTGTTGCCCGGTGTATCTGTTGTTGCTGTGTGTTGTTTCTTTTTTTGTTATGGTCGGTGTGCCATGCTCTCTTTGTGTCCTTGTGTATCCTCTGTTTGGTTAGTTCCATGTTGTTTTCCATTTCTGTCTGCATCTTTGTCGTGAGCTTCTTTGCCATGTTTATCCTTGTTCCCTTGGGCCCGGGTCCTACTTGATCTCTGCTTGTTCCTGTTTCCTTGCCTTTTTTTCTGCCCGTGTTTTTTGCCCG
Source organism: Phyllomedusa bahiana (assembly GCA_025379985.1). Classification (NCBI taxonomy): domain Eukaryota; kingdom Metazoa; phylum Chordata; class Amphibia; order Anura; family Hylidae; genus Phyllomedusa; species Phyllomedusa bahiana. The sequence goes on from JAODAL010009340.1 coordinate 90,408, forward strand.
GTTTCCCTTCCGAGTCCTAATTTTAAATCCTTTTGGTCTTGTCATTTTTTGGTCTTGCCCGTCTATGTTTTATACCTTCCTTTCCTTTAAGCTTACGTTTTTGGCATCTGTTTAGTCCCTTTCCCTTTTCTGTTTTTGTACTGCACATATCTACTCCTACCGCTTTTATCTTGTCCTTATCCTGTTGGGCCTAGCTTTGGGACTTCTGCCTGTCTGGGCACGCCCTGCTGGGGGCTGCCTTTTAGGTAGCAATGGGGCTGTTGGGGTCACCAACCTTCCCCTCAAAGGCCTGTGAAGATCCCGATGGCCACTTTGTTACACCCTTGGAGCAAGCCCCGGGAATGGTCATGGGCCACTACCCCCCTTTACCCTCCATCCTTTCAATAGGTCAAATTTAAATACAATGTTGATGAAAATTGGACTAAAAAAACTGTAAAGGGAAAAAGGCCCTGCCCATGAAAGGGTTAAAAGGGGGGGGAAGGACAGAAGGGGAGGGGCAGACAGTTTGGGGTGGAGTAATAGCAACGGGGTTTTGTTGGTTTTAGGATCCCGAAGAGATGGGTTTTCCGGGTTTGGGTTTTGAGGTGGCGAAAGTGGAGGAGAGTCGTGTGTTGGGGAAAGTGGATTTCCAGAGTTATGGGGAAGCACGAGAAATCTTGGAGATGGTTTGTGAGGAGCTAGAAGAGGAGAGCAGAAAAGAAGGCCCTTTTGAGGATTTGGAGGTTGCGAGAGGGGAGGTATCTGGAGATTAGGGCAGAGATTATGGAGGGGAAGGTTATAGGAAGCCTGTAGGTCATGGTTAGTAATTTGAACTGGATTAGCTGGGCAATGGGTAGCCAGTGAAGGGATTGGCAGAGGGAGTAGTGAGGAGAAAGGTGAATAAGACGGGCAGCATGTCAGATCACGATCACGAATGTCAGAAGCAGGGGCATAGCTATAGGGGGTGCAGAAGTAGCAGTCGCTACCGGGCCCAAGAGCCATGGGGGAGGCCACTAGAACGTCAAGACCCTTTAATGCCCCTTGTTTCCCCGGCTGATGTCAATTGATCGCCTAATGCATGGCCTGTTTTGAAAAATGCTTTGGGGGGGTTCTTTGAATAAATGCCCGGAGATTGGATCAATGTAAGTATTTTCCAATGCTTTTTCATAGTATTTTTAATCATATTAGAATGCATGTAGATCTGACCATGGTCCTATTTTCATCTACACGTTTTCTCGTAGTTAACAGATCCTCCCGATTTAATTGTAAGACCTCATTTCCCATTTTTCATAACTTTGTTTCGTTGTAGCCCCTGGCCACAAATCCTCGCCACAAATCACTTCACTATCATTCACGGACTGAATGTATGTGGTTTCAGTTGAGCATAGATGTCTTGCTCCCAGGAATTCCCTTGAATACCTGAGGATTATGGTGACTTTTTCTGTGCAGAAAGTTATTTCTGTCCATTTCTTTCTTGTACAAAGTTGTCTCCAATATTGTATCTTTTTTATAACCTCTAGATATTGCATGTGCGTCTGACTCTTATTAACTGTAAATTTAATCAGGGCAGGGATGTTATTAAGAAAATCAATAAATTCATCTAATTGAGTTTCTGTTCCTGTCCATAGAAAAAAAATACATCATCCGCATATCTGAACCAGACCGGGATTTTTTGAAAAAAAGTTGAATGGAAAATCTTTTGTTTTTTTCTAAATCAGCCATGAAAATATTAGCATAAGTAGGTGCTAAAGGGGACCCCCATGGAGGTCCCCTGTAGCTGTATGAAAAACTGTTGTCCAAACCAAAAAAAATCTTAGTCAGAACAATGTCTAATAATGCCATTAAAAATGAAGGGAACGAGTTAGACAAAGAACTACCGCTGCACAAGACTTCCTGTATAGCTTGTCATCCTTCCTCAAATGGAATGTTTGTATATAAGGATTTGATGTCCAACGTGCACGTCCATGTCACATGTGTGCAACCTAAATCCTTAATAGATCTCAGAAATTGTCCAATATCATTCATTGTGGTATATGCTTGACCACTTTTTGCAAACAGGTGTCTATGAATACTGCCAGTGGTTAGTCGCTGAGGCTGTACAGGGGGAGATGACAGTAACAGGGGGAGATTTGCAAGAAGCAATAACATGAAGAAAAGTTCCTGTATCCTCCTGGGGTCACTGAGGTTGTACAGGGGGAGATGACAGTAACAGGGGAGTGATTGGTAAGAGGGTGATAACATGAAGAAAAGTTCCTGTATCCTCCTGGGGTCACTGGGGCTGTACAGGGGAGATGACAGTTTACAGGGGCCCAAAAATTGGTAAGGAGAGTGATAACATGAAGAAAAGTTCCTGTATCCTCCCGGGGCCACTGGGGATGTACAGGGGGAGATGACAGTAACAGGGGGTAATTGGTGAGAGGGGGATAACATGAAGAAAAGTTCTAGTATCCCCCTGGGGTCACTGGGTGCTGTACAGGGGGAGGGTTGACAGAAACGGGAGTGTGGTAAGAGTGGGGGTAACAAAGAAGAAAAGTTCCCGTATCCTTCTGGGGTCACTGGGGCAGTACACGGGGAGAAGACAGTAACAGGGAGGGAATGGTAAGAGGGGGGGTAACATGAAGAAAAGTTCCTGTATCCATCCTGGGGTCAATGGGGCTGTGCAGGGGGAGATGACATTAACATGGAGTGATTGTTAAGAGAGGGGGGTAACAATGAAACAAAATTCCTGTATCCTCCCCCGGGGTCCATTTGGGGCTGTAAAAGGGGGGAGATGACAGTAACAGGGGTGATTGGGGTAAGAGTAATAACATGAAGAAAAGTTCCTGGGAAACCTCCTGGGGTACTGGGGCTGTACAGGGGAGATGACAGTAACCGGGGGTGTTGGATAAGAGGGGGTAAACATGAAGAAAATTCCTGTATCCTCCTGGGGTCCCCTGGGGCGTACAGGGCAGAAAAAAAATGACAGTAAACAGGTGGGTGATTGGTAAAGGGGGATGTAAACAATAAGAAAAGTTCCTGTAATCCCCTCCTGGGGTCATGGGGCTGAACAGGAGAGATGACAGTAATAGGGATTGATTGGTAAGAGGGTGATAACATGAAGAAAGTTCCCGTATTTCCCCTGGGTCACTGGGGACTGTACAGGGGAGATGACAGTAACGGGGGTGATTGGTAAGAGGGGGTACATGAGAAAAAAATTCCAGTAATCCTCCTGGGTACACTGGGGCTGTACAGGGCAGATGAAAAGTAAAGGGGATGATTGGTAAGAGGGTAAGGGGTGTGTAACATAAAGAAAAGTTCCTGTATCCTCCTGGGGTCACTGGGGCTATGTACAGGGTGTAGATAGACAGAAACCGGGGTGCTTTGGAAGAGAGGGGGATAACATGGAAAGAGAAAAGTTTTAACTTTCCCGGGGTCACTGGGGCTGTACAGGGGGAGATGAACCAGTAACAAGGGTGATTGGTAAAGAGGGGGGATAACATGAAAAAAAAGTTCCGGTATCCTCCTGGGGTCACTGGGGCTGTACAGGGGGAGATGACAGTAATAGGGGATGAATAGTAAGTGGTTAAAATATGGCAAAAGGCACCTGTATCCATCCTGGGATCACTGGGGTCTATACAGGGGGAGATGACAGTAACAAGATGTGACCCATCTTCCTGCTCTCATTTGCAGCTCTACCTCTCACTTTTCCCCAACAAAGAAACAGAACCAGGAAATAAAAATTTTCCTCCAACTCCCCAACTTTCAATAAGTGCTGTTTCTCAAATAAGCAACCAAAAATATTTTATACTTCATTAATAAAAGATAAAATGTGAGCTATAATATGATTCAAAGTCTATGGGATAAGGTTAACAGTATACATTCATAAGGATAATATGATGAACTATGGGGGTGACCGACATGACACACATTTGACATAACAGAAGAACTTTGGAGCTGACCGTAGACCGTAAACGTTCAACTCATTCTGCCTCATTATCTCGCCTGCTGTGACACAATTAGATCTGTAAAGCTGCAAATGCATAAATGAATCATGTTATCAAAGCCAGAAGTTGCCTCTCTCTAATTAGAAAGCTATTAATTTGTGTCAGAGACGGTGACATCTACTCAGAGATGTGATGGGAAGTTTGTTTGGGTGGACGTTCCGTATTAGTTTTAATTAACTGTATTTGTCAAAAGCCTTCAAGTATCATCCTTATTTCTTTATAGTTGAAACGGTTCATTTATACATCTCTTCCAAGATCGGTCATTCATATTAATTAAGATATAAATAGATAGAAAATAAGCGAACCTACGTAAAAGTGTAAAAAAAAATGTTTAAAGACTCTCTTTGTTAAATGGGAAGCCTACTGTACAAAGTTCCTTTCTAAACCCCTTTAAAGGTACAGTGCTACAGTATATGTTGCAAATAGTAGAGGACCTCCCACAGTTTCATCTTCTCCTGCTGTATAATTTCCTAAACCAACTTTCAGGAGTATCAGCTGACTATGTGGCACACGGAAGCTCAATTAGTGGGAATAGTAAATTGCTGGCTCTCTACACAGCTGAGTTTCACTTGGAGCTGGCACAGAGTATACTGTTAAGCTGAGAGCTTGAGTCTTGTGGGCTGCTTGCATTCTGTTTCTAGTGTCTTGAGCATTTAGTCCTGTTGTATCTTGTTATTTTTAGTTTTTTGTAAAAAAAAGAAATACTAAAGAAAATAGGGGGAGCTACCAATACAGATCACACTGCAAACCCCACACACATAATCCAAAAATCTAAAGATTAGCCAACAGGGGATCATGGTCATAAAACTTAACTTTAATTAGTAAACTTAGAAAAAATGGCAAAAAATTACACCTACACATATATAGTGAAAAACCATAATAACGCAAGGAAGGGAGAGAAAAAGGAAGGCCAAAACAAACAGGGGCAACAACGCCCTAATGTCACCTTACTGGATGTAATTGACCCTAAGGCCTAACCCTGGGAGATATCGCCCTGATGAGGGCGTTCCTATCATGTGCCTCTCCCTAACACTAAGTGACCCTATAAACTATAAAAGATAAAAAATCCCAACATGTTTCGATGCCCAATTCAGCATGTCATAAGGGGAATGATAAAGGGCTATAGATAAACAATTAGGGTCCAAAATATACTCAAATATTTTGGACCCTTATTATTTATTTATAGCCCTTTACCATTCCTTACATACTTATGTATTTTGGACCCTAGGAAAGGTCTGGTATTAGGGTCAGCCCTAGGGCCAGGTTTTTAGTGACAAATTTAGGGAAAGCTATTCATTAAGTATTGCTTGGTGTTTTGCTTCTGGATACAAGTCATTTATCATTTAATCTCCATTCATGCCCTTGTCATCATCTGCCTTGCTGTCCATTATCCAATTATAAGTCCCTACATTTATTTCTAACCCCAACTGAAATTCCAACCTAAACGCTAACATTGACTCCAACCCTTTTCTCAAATCCAAAGACAACTCCAACCCTGATAAAAACTTGAAAGAAAACCCCGAACCAAGACTCCAACCATAACCCCAATTGAAACTCCAACCAAAATCCTATTCTTAACCCCAACCCTAATTTCAAATCCAACCTCAAATGTAACTCCAACTCTCACGCCAACACAAAAGAAAAACTGAAAAACTCTAACTTTAACCCCAACCCTCACCCAATACCAATCCACCCCCGACTTAAACTCTAACCCAAAACCTAATATTTACTCCAACCCTTTTCTCAAAGCCAACTCCAACCCTGATAGAAACATGAAAGACAAACCCCAACCCACACTCCAACCATAACCCTAATTGAAACTCCAACCAAAACCCAAGCCTTAACCCCAACCCTAATCTCAAATCCAACCTCAAATGTAACTCCAACTCTAACCGCAACACAAAAGAAAAACTAACTTTAACCCTAACCCTCACCCAACACCAATCCTAACCCCAACTAAACTCCAACACTAATATTTACTCCAACCCTTTTCTCAAAGCCAATTCCAGCCCTCATAGAAACTTGAAAGAAAACTCCCAACCCACACTCCAACCATAACCCCAACTGAAACTCCAACCAAAACCCTAGCCTTAACCCCAACCCTAATCTCAAATCCAACCTCAAATGTAACTCCAAATCTAACCCCAACACAAAATAAAAACTCTAACTTTAACCCCAACCCTCACCCAACACCAATCCTAACCCCGACTAAAACTCCAACCCAAAACCTAATATTTGCTCCAACCCTTTTCTCAAAGCCAAAACTCATTTGCAGACAGCTGTTTCAGGGTTTTGCCATCTCATCACTGCAGAGCACCATTATAGGCGTGTGGGGATTTGAAGATTGCCTTTTTGCACCCCACTAAGCATCTGCATATAGGTATTATGCACATCACAATGCATGGGAAGAGACGCTCTTGATAGCTTCTCTTCATAATAGATAAGGACCAAGAACAGGAAACGTTCCTCTATTAAAGTCTAACTTCCAGTAGGGTATATGTAATTGCCTTTTTAGGGCACATTAGCCTTTGTTCTCACTTGGTGTTAGGAGCCATTTCACTTATAATGCTACAAATGTGTTTTATCCGCTATGGAAGCTGTAATAGCAGAAGCCAATATGCTGATGTTGACAGAACTTTAGAGGGCATGTCCATTTTTGCAACCAATTTTTTAGTTTATTTGAACAATCCCTTACTGTTAGAAATGTAGATGAATACTTGGTATCCTGTTGAGGGATTACTTGAAATTCGTGGAGGTATTTAATATCCCAGCAGTGCCACCACTGGTGAAAAAAAGCATTACATTACCCCCAATGAGATGTCCATATAATGCATGGACATACTTAGTCCTCCAAAAGAAGAGACACTCTTGATAGCTTCTCTGGGTAAGAGATAAGCACCATGAACAGGGAACTTTCCTCTATAAACTTATAATTTTATAATAAGGTATATGAAAATAGATTTCCTAAATCAGACACACCTGGTAAAAGTCAAAAGGCATTAAATCCCTTCTCGTTCCCCTGATGTAGGATTCACCTACGATTAGATCTTTGTTTACTGCACACAGCTTAATGTCTCATGCCCGGTCTATGTGTATCCAGTCCTATGATTAGAGCAATGTGTTTTCTATTAACTTTCATTGGCTTAATCATTCATGCAACCTGGTGACTTCAAGACTGCAAGAAATTTCTGTAAAATATCTGGGACCCACCAGAGCATGGTTACTTTTACAATGATACTACTGGGTAAAATCTGCTGTAGCACATTCACAGAGTAAAGTAAATGTTTATGCAAATAATGCAATATTGAGATCTCTGTAATTCAGGTCACACATGCCAGGAGGTACGGTTTGGGATCTATGTACTGTACATCTGCTGTGTCAGGGTTAGAGTTATCTTTGGCTTTGGATTTACTATAGTGGTTGGGATAAATGTTAGGATTTGGGTTGGAGTTTTAGTTGGGGTTAGGATTGGTATTGGGTGAAGGTTGGTGTTAAGGTTAGAGTTTTTCTTTTCTGTTGGGGTTAGGGTTGGAGTTATACTGTATATGAGGCTGAATTTGAGATTAGAGTTGGGGTTAAGGTCAGGGTATAGGTTGGGGGTTTCGGTTGGGGTTGGAGTTTGGGTTGGGGTTTTCCTTTCATGTTTGCATTAGGGTTGAAGTTATCTTTGGCTTGGGTTTGAGAAAAGGGTTGATGTAAATCTTAGGGTTTGGGTCAGAGTTTCAGTTGGGGTTAGGATTGGTGTTGGGTTAGGGTTAGAGTTAAGATTTGGGTTTTCTTTTGTGTTGGGGTTAGGGCTGAAGTTACAGTTGAGGTTGGATTTGAGATTAGAGTTAGGGTTTGGGTTATGGTTTTAGTCGGGGTTATGGTTGGAGTTTGGGGTGAGTTTTTTTCTTTCATGTTTGCGTCAGGATTGCAGTTATCTTCGGCTTTGGATTTCAGATTAGGGTTGGCGTAAATGTTAGGGTTTGGGTTAAAGTTTCAATTGGGGTTAGGATAGGTGTTGGGTTAGGGTTAGAGTTAAGGTTTGGGTTTCTTTTGTGTTGGGAGGGTTGAAGTTACATTTGAGCTTGGATTTGAGATTAAGGTTGGGGTTTGGGCTGGAGTTTCAGTCGGGGTTAGTGTTAGAAGTGAGGTAGGGTTGAAGTTAGGGTTGAGGTTTTTCTTTTGATATCCAGTACTTGAAAAATATATCGGCATATATAGAACAATGAAAACTTTTTTCATTTAAAAAGTCCACTGAAAGGCAGTGAAACCCATAACGCTTACGTGTTTCAGAACTAGTATTGTCTTTATTCAAAGCACAATATGGACATGTACCCTGTTTCCCCGAAAATAAGACATCCCTCGAAAATAAGACCTAATGCAATTTTTTCCAAGCTTAGAAATATAAGCCCTCCCCTGAAAATAAGACCTAGCAGCAGTCATTGCTACAGCTCCCCCCGCGCCATACATTAGCGTTAGAAGATCATTTAGATAGGTCTTACCTTATTTGGGAAGCAAGAGGTTCTCATTTAAGGAAAGTGCTATTGCTAGACATGGCCAATTGGGATTGGGGCCATTGCTTCTAAAACAAATGGAGGGTTTGGAGAGTTATGATAATGTTCCAGAAGATGATGACTGTCTTTGAATAAATATTGATTTTTGTTCATAAATACTGGGATTGGTAAATGTAACATAAATTGTTGTACATGGATACATAGGGGTCAAACAGGCTGGAAACAGAAAAATATGCTGGACAAATTGGCAGTCACCACTAATGGCTGCATCATTATGCTAAAGTTTGTGATGACATGACTACAGTATGGAACAAATGTAAATTCTTGTTCATGGAAAAATAAGACATCCCCTGAAAATAAGACCTAGCGTGACTTACGGAGCAAAAATTAATATAAGACACTGTCTTATTTTCGGGGAAACAGGGTACGTACACGATATTTAAAAGCAATAGGACCAATGAACAATGAACATACAGCTGGGGTTAACTATTACGTATCAACATACATGTTAGAAGCACCAGCAACTATTACTCATTATAAATATGAAAAAGACATTATTAAAATTACAGCATATCATTTTTGAAACTCAAACCTGCTGTAAAACAAGTATTTCAAGCTACTATTCAAAATGCTTCTCGGTTGAGGACCTCACGTTTCCAATCACCTCCTCTAAACGGCCTCACAACCTTCTCAATGGCAAAAAAAGGAAAAGCGATGTAAATTCCTTTTGGTGAGCATCAATCAAATGCTTTGCAGTGTCTGATACATTGTTATCTTTGTTTTTTATACCCTGTTTCCCGGAAAATAAGACATCCCCCAAAAATAAGACCTAGTGCATTTTTTTTATGCAATTCAGAGTTTAGCTACTTATGCTGATGTTTGTGATGACATCACTACAATATATTAATACATATTGATGTTTTGTTCAACAATAAATGTGAATTATTCTTCATAGAAAAATAAGAAATCCCCTAAAAATAAGTCTTAGCTTGTCCTTAGGAGCAAAAATTAATATAAGTCTTATTTTCGGGGAAACAGGGTATCAACAATATGCTCTGCTTTACACATTTTAAGCTTTCGCGAAGTGCCTCCTACATACATAAAATCGCATCTATTGCAATATATGATGTAAATTACGTGGTGTGATTTGCAATATAATGGTCTAATATTTGCTTTTATCAGCATTTTGGAAAATGTTCTCATTTTCAGTACATTGACACATATTGCATCAATTTTCTAGACATTTGAAAAAGCAGACAATAGATACATCACATATTGTAAAAGATGCGATCTTAGATACAGTACATAGGATGCAAATTTAAAATGTGTATAGCAGAGCACATTGCTGATATAAAAAAATAAAGATAACAATGTATCAGGAGCACCAAAAGGATCTGAGATTAGATTAGGATTGGGGCTTTCATCTGGCGTTTCATCTGGAGTTTCATCTGGCGTTAAGATTGGAGTTGGAGATAGGGTTGAGGCTTTTCTTTTCAGTTGGGCTTAAGGTTGGCATTACCATTTGGGTTGGATAAGAAGTTGGGGTTGGGGTTAAGGTTAGGGTTTGAGTTGAAGTTTCAGTTGGGATTATGGTTGGAGTTCAGGATGAGGCTTTTCTTTCGACTTGGGGTCAAGGTTGGAGCTGGATTTGCGATTAGGGTTGCATTAAAGTTAGGATTGGAGTTCCAGTTGGGTTTAAGATTGGGTTAGGGTTGATGTTAGGGTTAAGGTTTATCTTTTGGGGTTGGATTTGAGATAAGGGTTGGGGTTAAGGTTAGGGTTTGGGTTGGAGTTTCAGTTGGGATTATGGTTGGAGTTCAAGATGGGGTTTTTCTTTTGACTTAAGGTCAAGGTTTGAATTGTATTTGAGATTAGGTTTAGGTTAAAGTTAGGGTTGGAGTTCCAGTTGGGTTTAAGATTGAGTTAGGGTTGAGATTTATCTTTTGGGAGTTGGATTTGAGATAGGGGTTGGGGCTAAGGTTAGGGTTTGTGTTGGAGTTTCAGTTAGGGTTAGACTTAGGGTTCCTCTTTCTAGTTGGGGTTACATTTGGAGCTAGAGTTGAGATAAATGTTTGGCTTAAAATTAAAGTTAGAGTTAGTGGTTAACACAATCAGAATTTTTCCCCTATAGACTTTAATTGGATTTGAGTTTAGGATGTAAAACTTTGGCCAAATTATTGTTGAAACAGAGACCTTGTTTTCCAACCAATTTTGCCTATCTGTAGTACTGATTAACAGTCAGATGTTCAGCGGCATTATAATGTAATGATATTATCGAACAGCTCTGCATAGCTCAGCTTTCTGGACCCTTCTGATTGTGATATCGGGGATGTTATTTCCATTTTGTCGGCTGAGCCTGAGTTCTCAAACTGAATTCATGTTTCTAACATGATGATCTATTATTACCGGGCACCATCACAATTGTCACCAGAACAGATCTATATGCTTCATGGATTTCAGACAATCACCTAGATGATGCCAGCGTTCTGTACTCAGCTCTATGTTGCTATTTTAGGATCTGTTCCATTACAGATCTTGCATAATCAATTTACACAAGGAACCTGTATTACTGTCAGGCTGAACAATCTGAGTAAGGTCAGTCATTGTCTCATTAATCCTAGTTCTTCATCTCACTTGCTGCCCTTGTGCATTAATATTGTGTTTCTTGGTATCTATATTAGGTGGATTTGAAGCTTTAGAAATCCCTATAATCCCTACTGATGTGCCCTATGAGTCACTTACAAAGAGGTTTGCTAAATGTTGGACTGGGGTGCCTAGGGCCCACTGGTGGAGTCAGTTCTTTGGGCCCACCAGTGGAGTTGATTCTTGGGGCCCACCAGTGGAGTTGATTCTTAGGGCCCACCAGTGGAGATGATTCTGGTGGCTAACCAGTGGAGTTGATTCTTATAGCCTACCAGTTGAATTGATTCTGGGGGCCCACCAGTAGAATTAATTCTTGGGACCTCCAGTTGAATTGATTCTTGTGGCCCAAAAGTGGAATTGATTCTGGGACCCATCAGTGGAGTTGATTCTGTGGGCCCACCAGTGGAGTTGATTTTTGGGGGCCCTCAGTGGAATTGATTCTGGGGGCCTACCAGTGGAGTTGATACTTGGGATCTATCAGTTGAGTTGATTCTGAGGGCCTACTAGTGTCTTTGATTCTGGTAGCCCACCCTACAGCTCCTGTTCATGCCTTTTATACTCTTCCTCTTGTTTTTTGCCTCGTTCGCTCTGCTTTTCTGCCTATCCAAAGACTAAATATGCAGTTGAAAAGCCACTCCAGTAGCTACAGTCATGTCCAGCAGGACTCCTGATGCTTCAGTCCCACTCTAGACCAGGCTTGACCATATATCCATTCATTTTACTAGAGATTCTGCAGAGGGGGAAGCCATACAGGGCTGGACTGTGAATAAATAGCAGCCCCCCACCACTCCACAGATAATATCAACCTCCAAAATTTAACTCAGTCACGCACCTCGTCACTTTCTAAAACAACACTATAACTAGAGCAGGAAGATAAAAGTGGCACAGAGAAACCCCTAATCACAGGGTCAGGGACAGGTATGCACTTGCTTTACAATCAGGGACAAGTAAACACTGCGACTATCCAAACACTGATATAACCTACATTACCAACATACACATAGTGGTCAGATCACCAGCAATCAAAGATTATCAGTGGTCAGGTCACATGGCATTGAATACAGCACTGATTCAACACAGAAGCAAAAAAAGCTCAGACCTCATTAACTCACAGGGGACGTCTTCTCTGATTGGAGTTGTTCTCTTCTCCTTTTCTTCTACATCCAGCCCAGACCATCACGATGTCTTCTCTGATGAGTCATTCTCTTCTCTGATGAGTTGCTCTCTTCATTTTATTTTCACCATCTGGCCCAGAATGCAATGACGTCTTCTCCTGTCACTACTCGTACCTGTAGAATTTATCACATAAACATCTTAGACGCCTCTCTTTTCTAGCACTACCCTATCAATTCCCACCAATAGTAATAGTGCCCCTTTTGGTGCCCCACACAGCAATTATATTCCAAACAGCAATAGTGCCCCTATTCGATTATAGGCATCACCATTTGTGCAAGCAGATAGGTAGATCCTCATTTTAACACATTAGAACCTTAAAATTAGGCATTTAAAAAAGTCAGACAAGGGGCAGTTTAATAGATAGCCCCCAATTAGGTAGCTATACATACCCCCAAGTAGGTATGTAAGTATATAGGCTTCCCACAGTAGGTGGGTATATAGGTAACCTCAGAATGTAATTAAATAGGCCCCCTCAGTAAGTTTACAGATTCATTCATTCAGTAGGTGATGAGGTATATAATCCCCAATTAGTTAGCCCCTCAGTAGACAGGTAGGTATATAGGCCACTTCAGTATGTAGATAAGTATAAAGGTCCCCACAGTAGGTAGGTGATAGGGTCCCAACAGTAGGTAGGTGTATAGGGCCCCCAACGTAATGTAGGTAGGTATTTAAGGCTCCTGCAGTCTGTAGGTACATAGGCCCTCCAATACAAGTTTATTTAGGGGCCTTCCAGTAGGCAGGTATATAAGGCCCCTCAGTATATAGGTGTAAAGGCCACTCCAATAAGAAGGTATGTAGGGTTTCCCAGTAGATAGGTTGGTGTTTAGAGTCCCAACAGTGCTTAGGTAGATACATATCCCCCCAGTAAATAGAAATGTATACAGGGCCCCCAAGTAGATAGGCAGGTACATAGGGCTCTTCTTGCAGGTGGATAAGTATTCAGGGTCCCCCAGTAGGTAGGTAGGTAGGTACATAAGGTCCCTCTAGTAAGTAGATAGGTATATAGGGCCCCCCATTAGGTTGGTATATATGTAGTGCCCCTTCTAGTAGGCAGCTTTATAGGGCCCCCAGTAGGTAGGTATGAAGGGCCCCCCAGTAGGTATGTATATACAGTCCCTCAGTAGTTCAGCGTATTCAGCTCTTCCCCCTCGCATAACAGGGCAGAAGAATGAACATTTTCTATGTTTTTCGGACCACCAGCAGTCTAAAAAACTGTCCAGCAGCAAACCCGGGACCGCTGCACCGGTTTTCCATAGAGGTCCATTGTAAAGTTTGACAGACGCTTTTCAAAACCGAAAACGGTCTATAAAACCGTCCAAAAACCCTTGCCTTGGGGACAAGCCCCTAATGTTCTCAAACAAACTTCTGGGGCCTTCACAAAACAGCTGTAGTTAAACTGAGAATAAATTACATACAAATACACTCTATGTACTAATCAGGTGACTTCCAAAGGTAATTGGATTGCATTTAGGGGTATCAGAATACAGGAGGCTGAATGCATATGCACAAACATTTGGAAAAGAGTGAACTTTTTTCTATACACTTCACAAACACTTGCTACTTTGTGTTGCTATATCTGATAAAATATCAGTAAAATGCATTGACGTTTGAGGCTGTAACATTTAAAGATGAGAAACATTTCCAGGGGTAGGAAGACTTCTGTAACCCACTGTCCTTCTATGCAAAATCCGCTAACCCATGTCTGGTCCTGAAGGCCTCAGATCTCCTGCTCTAGTTGTGATTAAAGGGGTTTTGCCACAATCTCATTTCTTACCTCCTGCATCCAGCTCTTCAGCTCTGTGTGCTCAGAAGGGGGCGTGTGTGATTTGTTTGAATTGCATATCATGTGACCCAGCAGGATGACATCACCAGGCCTTTCCTCTCTTTAGTCAAAGAAAGGTCTGTTTATGTATTGAGTAGCTACAATGTAGCTCAGAGGTAAAGTTTTTGCCTCCAGGCACAAGGGTCTTAGGTTCAAATCCCTGCAGGAACCAAACCTGTGTTTTTTTTTCTCTTTATCAATGCACAGACGTCATTGGGGTTTCTTTTTCATTTATTTGCACTGTTTGACTAATTACTAAGGAGCACAGAGGACGGGAGTAGAGTGACAGCACCTGGGGTTTGAACACTCAGTAGCTGCCTGAGAGGAGAGGTGATGTATGAGCATGTGCGACCAGGACTGAGGAGCTTTCAGCAATGGTCGTATCCCCTGGAGACGAGCTGTAAACAATGGATCACTAAGGGAGCGGCTAAAACAAAAACGGTGGAGAATTTTTAATAATAATGAATGGTGAAAATGTTTGTTATTTCATTTGCAAGCTTCCCACATCAATTCTACTTTGTGGAAAAACCCCTTTAATGCTACATTTTGCAGCCTATACTATAAAATGTCTGCGTCTATAGTTGTTCTACTTCTAGAGTGTCCTCAGCTTCACTCCATCTTCTCGTCTGTAAGGAATAAAACCAATTCAGCAACAAAAATTAGTTTTAGACATCAGACTACGGAGAACAAAGCTGGATATGGGGCTGTTCAGGCTACCAGACCGAGCAGCGGCACATCAGGACTCGTCAGCACTGTCACAACACGCCGCAGACAGAGCAGCCCCTTTTATGTGCAGGGATTTAGCTTGACGTTACATTGAGGGTTCGCTTTATCCACGTTCTCTACAGGTAATTACCTCCAGGGAGCTATAATCACAATCTACATCTAAGTGGATTGCAAAGTTTCCAACACTTCACAACAGTGGAGCCACTTCTTAGAAAGAAACACAATAAACTTGATTTATTCCATAGAGATGAGAAAAGCCTGTAAACTGGGCACAAGATGCATCCATATAGAATATATGCATGAAATGTATCAATATAGTATATGTGTATGAGCTGTGTCCATATAGGATCTGTGTATGAGATGTAATATATAGGATCTGTGTATGAGCTGTGTCCATATAGGATCTGTGTATGAGATGTAATATATAGGATCTGTGTATGAGATGTATCCATATAGGATCGGTGTATGAGATGTATCCATATAGGATTTCTGTATGAGATGTAACATACAGGATCTGTGTATGAGATGTAACATATAGGATCTGTGTATGAGATGTAACCATATAGGATCTCTGTATGAGATGTAACCATATAGGATCTGTCTATGAGATGTAACATATAGGATCTGTCTATGGGATGTAACATATAGGATCTGTCTATGAGATGTATCTCTATAGGATGTCTATGAGATGTAACATATAGGATCTGTCTATGAGATGTAACATATAGGATCTGTCTATGAGATGTATCCATATAGGATCTGTGTATGAGATGTAACATATAGGATCTGTGTATGAGATGTATCTATATAGGATGTCTATGAGATGTAACATATAGGATCTGTGTATGAGATGTAACATATAGGATCTATGTATGAGATGTAACATATAGGATCTGTCTATGAGATGTAACACATAGGATGTGTATGAGATGTAACACATAGGATGTGTATGAGATGTATCCATATAGGATCTGTGTATGAGATGTAACATATAGGATCTATGTATGAGATGTAACATATAGGATGTGTATGAGATGTAACATATAGGATGTGTATGAGATGTAATATATAGGATCTATGTATGAGATGTAACATATAGGATCTGTGTATGAGATGTATCCATATAGGATCTATGTATGAGATGAAATATATAGGATCTGTGTATGAGATGTAATATATAGGATCTGTGTATGAGATGTAACATATAGGATCTGTCTATGAGATGTAACATATAGGATCTGTCTATGAGATGTATCCATATAGGATCTGTCTATGAGATGTAACATATAGGATCTGTGTATGAGATGTAATATATAGGATCTGTGTATGAGATGTATCCATATAGGAACTGTGTATGAGATGTAACCATATAGGATCTGTGTATGAGATGTAACATATAGGATGTGTATGAGATGTAATATATAGGATCTGTCTATGAGATGTAACATATAGGATCTGTGTATGAGATGTAATATATAGGATCTCTGTATGAGATGTAACATATAGGATCTGTCTATGAGATGTATCCATATAGGATCTGTGTATGAGATGTATCTATATAGGATCTGTCTATGAGATGTAACATATAGGATCTGTGTATGAGATGTAACATATAGGATCTATGTATGAGATGAGTCCATATAGGATATGTGTATGAGATGTAACATATAGGATCTATGTATGAGATGTAACCATTTAGGATCTGTCTATGAGATGTAACATATAGGATCTGTGTATGAGATTTCTCCATATAGGATCTGTGTATGAGATGTACCACATAGGATGTGTATGAGATGTACCCATATAGGATCTGTGTATGAGATGTATCCATATAGGATCTGTGTATGAGATGTACCCATATAGGATCTGTGTATGAGATGTATCCATATAGGATCTGTGTATGAGATGTAATATATAGGATCTGTGTATGAGATGTAACCATATAGGATCTGTGTATGAGATGTAACCATATAGGATCTGTGTATGAGATGTAACATATAGGATCTATGTATAAGATGTAACATAGGATTTGTCTATGAGATGTAACATATAGGATCTGTGTATGAGATGTAACCATATAGGATCTATTTATGAGATATAACATATAGGATCTGTCTATGAGATGTAACATATAGGATCTATGTATGAGATGTAACCATATAGGATCTGTCTATGCGATGTAACATATAGGATGTGTATGAGATATATCCATATAGGATCTGTCTATGAGATGTAACCATATAGGATCTGTCTATGAGATGACTCCATATAGGATCTGTGTATGAGATGTAACATATAGGATGTGTATGAGATGTAATATATAGGATCTGTCTATGAGATGTAACATATAGGATCTGTGTATGAGATGTAATATATAGGATCTCTGTATGAGATGTAACATATAGGATCTGTCTATGAGATGTATCCATATAGGATCTGTGTATGAGATGTATCTATATAGGATCTGTCTATGAGATGTAACATATAGGATCTATGTATGAGATGAGTCCATATAGGATCTATGTATGAGATGTAACCATATAGGATCTGTCTATGAGATGTAACATATAGGATCTGTGTATGAGATGTAACATATAGGATCTGTGTATGAGATGTATCTATATAGGATCTGTCTATGAGATGTAACCATATAGGATCTGTCTATGAGATGTAACATATATGATCTGTCTATGAGTTGTAACATATAGGATCTATGTATGAGATGTAACCATATAGGATCTATGTATGAGATGTAATATATAGGATCTGTCTATGAGATGTAACATATAGGATCTATGTATGAGATGTAACCATATAGGATCTATGTATGAGATGTAACATATAGGATCTATGTATGAAATGTGTTCATATAGGATCTGTGTATGAAATGTGTTCATATAGGATCTGTGTATGAGATGTAACATATAGGATTTGTCTATGAGATGTAACATATAGGATCTGTGTATGAGATGTATCTATATAGGATCTGTGTATGAGGTGTAACCATATAGGATCTGTGTATGAAATGTGTTCATATAGGATCTGTGTATGAGATGTAACCATATAGGATCTGTGCATGAGATGTATCCATATAGGGCCTATGTATGAGATGTAACTTATAGGATCTATGTATGAGATGTAACCATATAGGATCTATGTATGAGATGTATCCATATAGGACCTGTGTATGAGATGTATCCATATAGGATCTGCGTATGAGATGTAACATATAGGATGTTTATGAGATGTATCCATATAGGATCTGTGTATGAGATGTATCCATATAGGATCTTTGTATGAGATGTATCCATATAGGATCTGTGTATGAGATGTAACCATATAGGATCTGTGTATGAGATGACTCCATTTAGGATCTGTGTATGAGGTATAACCATATAGCATCTATGTATGAGATGTAACCATATAGGACCTGTGTATGAGGTGTATCCATATGGTTTCCCTTTTACTCTTTTTTTTGGATGCAGGACACAAGTTTTCATGTTGCAGCCGGTGTTCTTATGGCTGTGCTGGTTCGAGGGGTTCTCAGTCATTTTAGGGTCATCCTTTTTATCGGGATTGATATGTTTGGGGGGAGGGGTGTCAGTGTTTGCATCTATGCAGTGTGTCTTGTGCATCTTCAGTGGATCAAAATTTTTTTAGGTTCAGTAACTGGGACCCCATGAGGGTCAGTGAGGGTGGTGGGGGTGTAGGCACCAAGCCCCCTGCTGTCACATCCTTTGAGTCTATATTCTGCATATGGTAAGGTCATAGGGTTTTGACCCAGATATATTAGATCTCCAGTGTTCGGGAGTATTTAAAATACAAGTAATTAAAATAGTATTTAAAATACTTGTCAGGTATTTGTATTTTGTAATCAAAATACTTTTTTTAGTCAGTATTTTGTATTTGTAATTAAAATACTTTTAGGAAGTATTTTAAGTATTTTAATGACTTTCTAAATTCAAAACAAATGTTGTAATTTAAATAACCCGCCTCACCGCACTTAAAAAGAAACAACAGCGCGAGTCACGTCATCACTCTCGTTTCTCGTATCTCGTGCGAGGTGCGACGAGAGGAGGGAAAATTCCAGCGCGTTCCAGCAACGCAAGTCCGCCTTGTAGTGAAGGGGGATTTATTTTTTGTTTTTAATCATCCCGATCGCATAATCCATTCCTTAAAATTACCGTATATACTCGAGTATAAGCCGACCCGGATATAAACCGAGGCCCCTAATTTTACCACAAAAAACTGGGAAAACGTATTGTCTCGAGTATAAGCCGAGGGGAGGAAATCCACCATTGCAGATAAAAAGCCTGGTCATGTGCATTACAGCTTAGTAACTTCATGTGCCTCATAGTAATAGCAGTTAACCCCATCATGCCCCTCACATTAACCCCCTGTGTGCCTCAAATAAGAGTTACTGATATGTGAGAGACATGGAGGTAATAATTAGGTAGCTTCATAATTAAGGTCCTTTATTAGTACCCCCATGTGTCTCACATATTAGTGACTCTTATATAGGGCACACAGGGGATAATATGAGGGACATGATGGGGTTATCTGCTATTAATGTGAAGCACATGGAGTTACTGAAACTAAATTAATATCCCCAAATGCCTGACATTAATAGGCATAGTAACTAAAGGAAAGTACCTGTATGTTTCTCTTTACTGTAGCATCCTCTCCTCCATGTGACAGACATCTTCTATAGGAGTCGGACACAATGAATCCTGACTTATCTGCAGGGTCGATGCTAATCCTAGTGGGCTAAAGGACCTTGATAATTCTTTTTTTTTATTTTAAAAATTTTTTGTTTACAAATTTTTTAAGTATTTTAGTATTTGGAAAATACTTTTGAAGAATTAAAATTTAGTACTTGCATTTAAAATTTCTTCGGGATGAAAGTATTTTTTTTGTATTTAAAAATATTCAAATCATTATTTTTGTATTTAAAAATACTTTTCCCAAAATATTTTCCCCCCAACACTGGTAGAAACTCCAGAGGGAACAAAATCAGAAGAGCTTGAAGATACAATTTTCCCTCCAACCACTGAGCTCTTATCAGCGGGGAAAAACCTCTGGAAAAATGGCAAATCGGAAAAATTTTTAAAATAAAAAAATGAAAAAATTTACACATTAAAAAACCCAGGAAAAAAACAAAACAATGAAAAGTACAAAATAAGAAAAATGGGAGAGGCCCCGGGCCCCAACTTCATCAGATGTATGGATTTACAAGGGGCCAAGGTTGGGGGCTGTTTTATCACCATTTAACCCTTTTCTGTACGGTGATTATAATGTAGGTATGTAAAGATTATGCAAACCAAAAAAAAAATTTTTTCCCAAAATTTTTTAAATTTTGAAAAAATTTTTTTTAATTTCCCCTTAAATATTTTTTAAGATAAGGGAACGACTTTTAATTTTTTGTTTCCCTTCAAGGCCCGGAAAACTTTTCTTAAAAAGGCCCCCCCTCCCGCTAAGAATTGAAAACAATTGATTTTAGCTTAAAAAAATGCTCGTGAGCAAACAGCCTGGGCTCCAGGGCTGATAAATTGTACATAGTAGTCCCCGCTTAAGGTGAGGGAAATGGTACAGTTGAATTGGGTTTTTGGGAATGCTCTATTAGGCGCTTTTGGGCCCCGACTGATACATTCTACCCTTGCTGTCCCTTTTTTCTCATCTATTTTATTCAATCTAGCCAATGTACGGTGAGCTAAACAACCTGGAATCCAAACTAATACACTTTACATAGCTAGTGCTGCCCCCAGCTGATAAGTGTATGCAATCTATCAAGTTTATATAATGCTCTGTGAGCTAAACTGCCTGGACTTCAGACTAATACATTGTATATAGTTATCTTCATAGAATAATGTAATGGATATCCGGAATCTTAAAAAAAATTCTTCTTTTATTACTTCCCACTAAAAGCACAACAGAGAGGTGGTAAACGGATAAAGAGATGGGGCACAAAGGGGGGACAAATATGAAAAAGGGTGGGGCCCAGTTTTCTGGTGTAAATTTAAGCCAAAAGGAATGTATGAAAGGCCAAATACCCAAAATTTGGCCCCGATAAGTCCCCTTTGTTTTGCTTCAAATTAGGGGGTGTTCTGGGGGTTCGCAGCATATTTATTGGATTAAAATTTATGTTTTTTTGAACGCCCAAAACTAGGGGGCAGAACATTTTGAAAAACCAAAACCAGGGGGAAAAGGGGGTGCCTGACCAGACTTGTGGTATTGGGTTTTACATGCCCTG